>JAHIAM010016099.1:0-22401 GCA_021605205.1 Aegilops longissima
GGCCGCCGCGGCCACGGTCGTGGCAGCGAAGAGCAATCGCGTAGAGGAAGTGTTGAGATACTTCTCCATCACGTAAAATTATGAAAAATTACCATCGGTCCTATAGCACATGTGCCCGTTGTGTAAAAACTCATGATTTTATCGCGCTCACGAGTATTTAATAATGTTCACGCCCGCGCCGTTTCGCAGAGCGTCTACTACGTGTCATCGCCCGTCCGTGAGAGGCCACACCGAGAGGCGTGCGCTCTCCGGACATGCCACCACACCACCCCACATATGCGAGGGCCCGATCGGCGCTCCGGTGGTGCCACTACCCCCAGGGCCCCGTCCGCCCTAACCCTGTAGCGTTTGACCATGGGATCTAGCCCTTTGACTTTGCGCAGACGGGCTTTGACCGATGGGCCTCTCCACCCGGTTGTGTTAGGTCAGCCCATAGGAACACTTTGGAGCAACATCGGGCGGACCCGGCAAAGATCCCCTCCATATAGACCCGGCCGCGTCCGTTTCCCCTCCGGTGCGGCGGCGGCGCCCGTCCGAAGTGAGAGCTACCCATGCAGCGTCTTGGCGTTTACAACGCCACAACACTTCCAGACTTGTGAGAGCCGCCTATGCAAGATTTGGCGGTATACTGGCCCGGACGCCGCGTTACGGTCGTGAAGCGTCGTCGAAGAGCAATCAGCGTAGAGGAAGTGTTGAGATACTTCTCCATCACGAAAATTATGAAAAATTACCATCAGTCCTATATCACATGTGCCCGTTGTGTAAAAACTCATGATTTTATCGGCGCTCCAATTATTTAATAATATTCCGCCGCGCCGTTACGCGAGCGTCTACAACCGTGTCATTGCCGTCCGTGAGGGGCCACAACCGGAGCAGCGTGGCGCCTCTTCGGACATGCCACCACACCACCCGCATGTATGAGGGCCGGTCGCGGCGCTCGGTGGCATTACTACCCCGGGGCCCCGTCGCCCTAACCTGTAGCGTTTGACCACGGATCTAGCCCTTTGACTTTGCCGGGCGGGATTTGACCGGTGGACCTCTCCACCCGGTTGTGTTAGGTCAGCCCATAGGAACACTTTGGAGCAACATCCGGGCGGACCCACGGCAAGATCCCCTCCGTGTATGGGCGGCGTCCGTTTCCCCCGCCCGGTCTTGGCGGCCAGCCCGTCCGTGAGGGCTGAACCCCGGAGATGTGTGCCGCCTCTTCGGACATGCCACCCACCACCCTACATGTATGAGAGTGCGGTGCGGCGGCTCGGTGGCATTACTACCCCAGGGCCTCGTCCGCCTAACCACAGGCGGTTGACCACGAGATCTAGCCCTTTGACTTCCCGGGCGGGCTTTGACGGTGGACCTCCTCACCGGTTGTGTCAGGTACATGGCCATAGGGACACCGGGAGCAACATCCGGGCCAAAATCCACAGCTACATCCACTCCGTGTGACCCGTAGCCGTCGTTTCCCCCCTCTGAGGTGCGGCGGCGGCGCGCGTCCGGAAGGGGCCGCATACCGAGCAGCGTGCCGCCTCTTGAGACATGCCACAACACCACCCGGATGTATGAGGGCGGTCTGACGCTCCGGTGGCATTGCTACCGCAGGGCCCGTCCCGCCCTAACCACAGGCGGTTGACCACGAATCTAGCCCTTTGACTTCCACGGGACAGGCTTTGACCGGTGGACCTCTCCACCGGTTGTGCCGATTCGGCCCGCAAGGACACCGGGAGCAACATCCGGGCCAAACCCACAGCTACATCCACTGTGTAGAACCTGGCCAGCGTACTGTTTCCCCCTCCGGTGCGGCGGTAGCGCGTCCGTCCATGAGGAGCCGCGCCGAGAGGCAGCGTGCGCCTCTTGGACATGCCACACATCACCCCGCATGTATGAGGGCCCGATATGGCCGCTCGGTGGCATTGCTACCCCAGGGCCCCGTCCGCCCTAACCACAGGCGGTTGACCACGGATCTACGCTGACTTCCCGCAGGCGGGATTTCACGGCGGACCACTCCACCGGTTGTGTTATGTCAATATCCTGAACACTGGAGCAACATCCGGGCCAAACCCACAAGATCTCGTCCTGTGAGACCGACGCGTCCGTTTTCCCCCTCCGGTGCGGCTGCGGCGCCGTGGGTGAGGAAGGCCACACCGGAGATAGCGTGCTGGGCGTTTGCAACCTCTAAACACTTCCGGACTTGTGGAGGCCGCCTCGCAAGATTTGGCGGTATACTGGCCGGAGGCCGCCAGACCCACGGTCGTGGGCAGCGAAGCAATCAGCGTAGAGGAAGTGTCTGAATACTTCACCATCCGTAAAATTATGAAAAATTACCATCGTTCCTATAGCACATGTACCCATGTTGTGTAAAAACTCATGATTTTATCACGCTCTGAGTATTTAATAATATTCACGCCGCATCATTTCGCGAGCGTCTACTACCGTGTCGCCGCCCGTCAGTGAGGCGACACCAGAGACGTGCGCCTCTTCGGACATGCCACACACACCACCCCACATCTCGAGAGGCCCGATCACGATGCTCGGTGGCATTACTACCCCCAGGGCCCCGTCCTTCCCTAACCCTGTAGCGTTTGACCATGGGATCTAGCCCTTTGACTTTGCAGACGGGCTTTGACGATGGGCCTCTCCACCGTTTTGTTAGGTCAGCCCATAGGAACACTTTGGAGCAACATCTTGGCGGACCACCACAAGATCCCCTCCGTGTGACCAGCCAGCGTCCGTTCCCCCCTCCGGTGCTTGCGGCCGGCGGCGCCGTCCGTGAGGCACACCAGAGGCAGCGTCTTTGGCGTTGCAACGCCACAACACTTCCGGACTTGCGAGGCCGCCTCGCAAGATTTGGCGGTATATGGTAGCCCGGGAGCCGCCGGCCATAGTCGTGGAGCGTCACGAAGAACAATCCAGCGTGAGGGAAGTGTTGGATACTTCTCCATCATGAAAAATTATGAAAAATTACCATCGGTCCTATAGCACATGTACGTTGTGTAAAAACTCATGATTTTATCGGCGCTCAATTATTTAATAATATTCACGCGCGCCGTTACGCGAGCGTCTACAACGTGTCATTGCCGTCCGTGAGGGCCACAACCGGAGGCAGCGTGCGCCTCTTCGGACATACCACCACCACCACCCGCATGTATGAGGGCCGGTGCGGCAGCTCGGTGGCATTACTACCCCGGGGCCCCGTCCGCCCTAACATGTAGTGTTTGACCACGGATCTAGCCCTTTGACTTTGCGGGCGGGATTTGACGGTGGACCTCTCCACCCGGTTGTGTTAGGTCAGCCCATAGGAACACTGGAGCAACATCCGGGCGGACCCGGCAAGATCCCCTCCGTGTAGACCCGGCCAGCGTCCGTTTCCCCCGCCAGTGCGGTGGCGGCGCCGTCCGTGAGGGCGAACCCGGAGCAGCGTGCGCCTCTTCGGACATGCCACCACACCACCCTACATGTATGAGGGCGGTGCGGCGCTCGGTGGCATTGCTACCCAGGGCCCTCGTCCGCCCTAACCTGGGCGGTTGACCACGAGATCTAGCCCTTTGACTTTACGGGCGGGCTTTGACGGTGGACCTCCTCACCCGGTTGTCGATTCGGCCCTTAGGGACACCGGGAGCAACATCGGGCCAAAATCACAGCTACATCCACTCGTGTGAACCGGCCAGCGTCGTTTCCCCCTCCGGTGCGGTGGCCGGCGCGCGTCCGAAGAAGGCCACATACCGAGGCCGCGTGCCGCCTCTTCGGACATGCCACAACACCACCCGCATGTATGAGGCGATCACGGCGGCTCCCGCGGGTGCCCGTCCGCCCTAACCACAGGCGGTTGACCACGAATCTAGCCTTTGACTTCCCACAGACGGGCTTTGACGGTGGACCTCTCCACCGGTTGTGCTGCCAGTTAAACCCGCTAGGGACACCGGGAGCAACATGACCGGGCAAAACCACGGCTACATCCACTCCGTGGACCGGCAACGTCCGTTTCCCCTCCGGTGCGGCGGCGGCGCCGTCCGCGAGGGGAACCCGCGCCGAGCGCGTGCGCCTCTTCGGACATGCCACAACATCACCCGCGCATGAGGGCCCGATATGGCAGCTCGGTGGCATTGCTACCCCAGGGCCCCGTCCGCCCTAACCTGGGCGGTTGACCACGAGATCTAGCCCTTGACTTCCCACTGAGGATTTCACCGCCAGACCCTCCACCCGGTTGTGTTATGTCAGCCCTCCCTGAACACAGGAAGCAACATCCGGGCCAAACCCATAGCAAGATCTCGTCCACTGTAGACCCGTGGCGTCCGTTTTCCCCCTCGGTGCGGATGCGGCGCCGTGGGTGAGAGGCCACACCGGGAGGCAGCGTGCTGGGCGTTTACAACCGCCTAAACACTTCGGACTTGTGAGGCCGCCCGCATAAGATTTGGCGGTATACTGGCCCCGGAGCCGCGGCCCACCGGTCGTAGGCAGCGAAGAAACAATCCGCGTAGAGGAAGTGTCTGAATACTTTTCCATCCGTAAAATTATGAAAAATTACCATCGTTCCTATAGCACATGTGCCCATGTTGTGTAAAAACTCATGATTTTATCGCGCTCTGAGTATTTAATAATATTCCGCCGCGCATCGTTTCCATGAGCGTCTACTACCGTGTCATTGCCCGTCCGTGAGGGCCACACCCTAGAGGCAGCGTCGCCTCTTGGACATGCCACCACCACCCCACATGTCGAGGCCCGATCGATGCTCGGTGGCATTGCTACCCCGGGGCCCGTCACCGCGCTAACCTGTGGCGTTTGACCATGGGATCTAGCCTTTTGACTTTACGCAGACGGGCTTTGACGATGGGCCTCTCCACCCGGTTGTGTTAGGTCAGCCCATAGGAACACTTTGGAGCAACATCTTGGCGGACCCACAACAAGATCCCCTCGTGTAGACCAAGCGTCCGTTTCCCCCTCCGGTGCGGCTGCGGCGCGCCGTCCGTGAGGGCACACCCAGGAGCGTGCTGGGCGTTCGCAACCGCCACAACACTTCCGGACTTGCGAGAGGCCGCCTCGCAAGATTTGGTGGTATGGTAGCCCCGGAGCCCGGCCATAGTCGTGAGCGTCGAAGAGCAATCAGCGTGAGGAAGTGTTCAAATACTTCTCCATCACGAAAATTATGAAAAATTACCATCAGTCCTATAGCACATGTGCCCGTTGTGTAAAAACTCATGATTTTATCGCGCTCCAATTATTTAATAATATTCACGCCCCGCCGTTGCGCGAGCGTCTACAACCGTGTCATTGCCGTCCGTGAGGGCCACAACCGAGAGGCAGCGTGCGCCTCTTGGACATACCACCACCACCCCGCATGTATGAGGCCGGTGCGATGCTCGGTGGCATTACTACCCCAGGGCCCCGTCCGCTTCTAACTGTAGTGTTTGACCACGGATCTAGCCCTTTGACTTTGCAGGACGGGATTTGACGGTGGACCTCTCCACCCGGTTGTGTTAGGTCAGCCCATAGGAACACTTTGGAGCAACATCCGGGCGGACCCACAGCAAGATCCCCTCGTGTAGACCCGCCGCGTCCGTTCCCCCGCCAAGTGGCGGTGGCCCGTCCGTGAGGGCGAACGCGGAGAGCGTCGCGCCTCTTCGGACATGCCACCACACCACCCTACATGTATGGGCGGTCACGGCCTCGGTGGCATTACTACCCCGGGCCCTCGTCCGCCTAACCACAGGCGGTTGACCACGAGATCTAGCCCTTTGACTTCCCACAGACGGGCTTTGACGGTGGACCTCCTCACCCGGTTGTGTCGATTTCCGCCCAGGACACGGGACGCAACATCGGGCCAAAATCACAGCTACATCCACTCGTGTGAACAAGCCGCGTCCGTTTCCCCCTCCGGTGCGGCCGTGGCGCCGTCCAGAAGGGCCGCCACCGAGAGCGGCGTGCCGCCTCTTCGGACATGCCACAACACCACCCGCATGTATTCGGGCCGCTGGCAGCGCTCGGTGGCATTGCTACCCGCGGCCCCGTCCCGCCCTAACCACAGGCGGTTGACCACGAATCTAGCCGCTGACTTCCACGCGGCGGGCTTTGACGATGGGCGTCTCCACCGGTTGTGCGATTCGGCCCGCCGGGACACCGAGAAACAACATCGGGCCAAACCCACAGCTACATCCACTCCGTGTAGACCCGAAGCGCATCCGTTTCCCCCTCCAGTGCGGCGTGGCGCCGCGTCCATGAGGGGCCACGCGCCAGGCAGCGTGCCACCTCTTCGGACATGCCACAACATCACCCGCATGTATGAGGGCGCGATATGGCGCTCCGGTGGCATTGCTACCCCCAGGGCCCCGTCCGCCTAACCACAGGCGGTTGACCACGAGATCTAGCCCTGACTTCCCGGACGGGAGTTTCACCGGCGGACCACTCCACCCGGTTGTGTTATGTCAGCCCATCACGAACACAGGGCAACATCCGGGCCAAACCCACAGCAAGATCTCGTCCTGTAGCAGACGGCGGCGTCGTTTTCCCCCTCGGTGCCGGCTGCGGCGCCGTGGGTGAGGAGGCCACACCGGAGGCGTGCTGGGCGTTGCAACCGCCTAAACACTTCGAGACTTGTGAGGCCGCCCTCGCCAGATTTGACGGTATACTGGCCGGACCGCCCGGCCACGGTCGTGAAGCAGCGAAAGCAATCCGCGTAGAGGAAGTGTCTGGATACTTTTCCATCATGTAAAATTATGAAAAATTACCATCGTTCCTATAACACATGTGCCCATGTTGTGTAAAAACTCATGATTTTATCGCGCTCGGTATTTAATAATATTCACGCGCGCATCGTTTCATGAGCGTCTACTACCGTGTCATTGCCGTCCGTGAGAGGCCACACCCTAGAGGCGTGTGCGCCTCTTGGACATGCCACCACACCACCCACATGTCACGAGGGCCCGATCGCGATGCTCGGTGGCATTGCTACCCCAGGGCCCGTCCGCCCTAACCTGTAGCGTTTGACCATGGGATCTAGCCCTTTGACTTTGCAGACGGGCTTTGACGGTGGGCCTCTCCACCCGGTTGTGTTAGGTCAGCCCCGGAACACTTTGGAGCAACATCTTGGCCAGACACAACAAGATCCCCTCGTGTAGACCCGTGGCGTCGTTTCCCCCTCCGGTGCGGTAGTGGCGCCGTCCGTGAGGGCACACCCGGAGGCAGCGTGCTGGGCGTTCGCAACCGCCACAACACTTCCAGGACTTGAGAGGCCGCCTCGCAAGATTTGGTATGGTAGCCCGAGGAGGCGCGGCCATAGTCGTGAGCGTGCGAAGAGCAATCCGGCGTAGAAGTGTTGAGATACTTCTCCATCACGAAAAATTGAAAAATTACCATCAGTCCTATAGCACATGTGCCCACGTTGTGTAAAAACTCATGATTTTATCGCGCTCCAATTATTTAATAATATTCGCCCGCGCCGTTGCGCGAGCGTCTACAACCGTGTCATTGCCGTCCGTGAGGGCCACAACCGAGCGGCGTGCGCCTCTTGGACATACCACCCACCACCCGCATGTATGAGGGCCGGTGCGGTAACGCTCCGGTGGCATTACTACCCCAGGGCCCCGTCCGCCCTAACCTGTAGTGTTTGACCATAGGATCTAGCCCGCTGACTTTGCAGGGCGGGATTTGACGATGGACCTCTCCACCCGGTTGTGTTAGGTCAGCCCATAGGAACACTTTGGGAGCAACATCCGGGCGGACCCACAGCAAATCCCCTCCGTGTAGACCCAGCGCGTCCGTTTCCCCGCCGGTGGCGCGGCGGCGCCGTCCGTGAGGGCGAACCCGAGCAGCGTGCGCCTCTTCGGACATGCACCACCCTACATGTATGAGGGGCGGTCGCGGCCTTTCGGTGGCATTACTACCCGGGGCCCTCGTCCGCCCTAACCACGGGCGGTTGACCACGATCTAGCCTTTGACTTCCGGGACGGGTTTGACGGTGGACCTCCTCACCGGTTGTGTCGATTCGGCCCATAAAGGACACGGGAGCAACATCCGGGCCAAAATCCACAGCTACATCCACTGTGTATGACCGGCGCGCGTCCGTTTCCCCCCTCCGGTGCGGCGGCGGCCACCGTCGAAGAGGGGCCCACGCGCGAGAAGCGTGCCGCCTCTTCGGACATGCCACAACACCACCCGCATGTATTGGGCCCGATCGGCAGCTCGGTGGCATTGCTACCCGCAGGGGCCCGTCCCGCCTAACCACAGGCGGTTGACCACGAGATCTAGCCCTGACTTCCGGACGGGCTTTGACCGGTGGGCGTCTCCACCGGTTGTGCCGATTCGGCCCATAAGGGACACCGGGAGCAACATCCGGGCCAAACCCACAGCTACATCCACTCCGTGTAGACCCGGCCGCGTCCGTTTCCCCCTCCAGGTGCGGGCGGCCGCCGCGTCGCCGAGGGGCCACGCCGGAGGCGTGCGCCGCCTCTTCGGACATGCCACAACATCACCCGCATGTATGAGGCCCGATATAGCTCGGTGGCATTACTACCCCCAGGGGCCCTGTCCGCCCTAACCACAGGCGGTTGACCACGAGATCTAGCCCTTTGACTTCCACGGACGGGATTTCACCGGCGGACCCTCCACCCGGTTGTTGTTATGTCAGCCCATCTGAACACACAGGCAACATCGGGCCAAACCCAGACAAGATCGTCCTGTGGACCCGCGCGTCCGTTTTCCCCCTCGGTGCGGGCTGCGGCGCGTATGGTGAGAAGCCACACACCGGAGGCGTGCTGGGCGTTTGCAACCGCCCTAAACACTTCCGGACTTGTGAGAGGCCGCCTCGCAGATTGGCGGTATGCTGGCCCGGAGCCGCGGCCCACGGTCGTGGGAAGCGAAGAAGCAATCGGCGTAGGAAAGTGTCTGAATACTTCTCCATCAACTAAAATTGAAAAATTACCATCGTTCCTATAGCACATGTGCCCATGTTGTGTAACAAACTCGCGATTTTATCGCTCCGTTATTTAATAATATTCCGCCGCATCGTTTCATGAGCGTCTACTACAGTGTCATCGCCGCCGTCCGTGAGAGGCCCACCCGAGCGTGCGCCTCTTGGACATGCCACCACACCACCCACATATACGAGGCCCGATCCGATGCTCGGTGGCATTGCTACCCCCTAGGGCCCCGTCCGCCCTAACCGCAAGCGTTTGACCGCCGGATCTACCCCTGACTTTACGGGACGGGCTTTGACGGTGGGCCTCTCCACCGGTTGTGTTAGGTCAGCCCTTAGGAACACTTTGGACCAACATCTTGGCGGACCCACAACAAGATCCCCTCCGTGTGAACCGGCGCGTCCGTTTCCCCCCTCCGGTGCGGCGGCGGCGCCGTCCGTGAGGCCACATACCGAGGCAGCGTGCCGCCTCTTCGGACATGCCACAACACCACCCGCATGTGAGGGCCGATGCGATGCTCGGTGGCATTGCTACCCCGGGGCCCGTCCACCTAACCACAAGCGGTTGACCATGATTTAGCCCTTTGACTTCACGGACGGGCTTTGACGGTGGACCTCTCCACCGGTTGTGCGATTCGACCCATAGGGACACCGGGAGCAACATCGGGCCAAACCCACAACTACATCCACTCCGTGTAGACCCGCCGCGTCCGTTTCCCCCCTCCGGTGCGGCGGCGGCGCCGTCGATGAGGACCCGCACCGAGAGCAGCGTGCGCCTCTTCGGACATGCCACAACATCACCTGCATGTAGGAGGCCCGATATGGCGCTCGGTGGCATTGCTACCCCCAGGGCCCCGTCCGCCCTAACCACAGGCGGTTGACCACGAGATCTAGCCCTTTGACTTCCCATGGGCGGGATTTCACCAGCGGACCACTCCACCCGGTTGTGTTATGTCAGCCCATCTGAACACACAGCAACATCCGGGCCAAACCCGGCAGATCTCGTCACAGCAGATCCGGCGTCCGTTTTCCCCCTCGGTGCGTCTGCGGCCTTGCGTAGGTGAGAGGCCACACCCGGAGGCAGCGTCTGGGCGTTACAAGCGCCAAAACACTTCGGACTTGAGAGCCGCCCTCGCAAGATTTGGCGGTATGCTGGCCCCGGAGCCGCCCGCGATCGTGAAGCAGCGAAGAACAATCAGCGTGAGGAAAAGTCTGAGATACTTCTCCCTCATGTAAAATTGAAAAATTACCATCGGTCCTATAGCACATGTGCCCACGTTGTGTAAAAACTCATGATTTTATCGCGGCATCGGTATTTAATAATATTCACGCGCGTTTCAGCGAGCGTCTACTACGGTGTCGCCGCCCGTTCGTGAGGGGTCACACCAGAGGCGGCGTGCGCCTCTTGGACATGCCACCACACCACCCCACATGTGCGAGGGCCCGATCGGCGCTCCGGTGGCATTGCTACCCCAGGGCCCCGTCGCCTAACCTGTAGCGTTTGACCATGGGATCTAGCCCTTTGACTTTGCAGACGGGCTTTGACCGATGGGCCTCTCCACCCGGTTGTGTTAGGTCAGCCCATAGGAACACTTTGGAGCAACATCTTGGCGGACCACAGCAAGATCCCCTCCGTGTAGACCACCCGCGTCGTTTCCCCCCCTCGGTCGGCGGTGGCGCCGTCCGTGAGGGCACACCGGAGACCCGTGCTGGGCGTTTGCAACCGCCACAACACTTCGGACTTGTGAGGCCGCCTCGCAAGATTTGTGGTATGGTAGCCCGAGGCCGCCGGTCCGCGATCGTGAGCGTCTGAAGAACAATCAGCGTAGAGGAAGTGTTGAGATACTTCTCCATCACGAAAAATTATGAAAAATTACCATCAGTCCTATAGTACATGTGCCCGTTGTGTAAAAACTCATGATTTTATCGTGCTCCAATTATTTAATAATATTCACGCGCGCCGTTACCGCATACGCGTCTACAACCCGTGTCATTGCCGTCGTGAGAGGCCACAACCGAGAGGCAGCGTGCGCCTCTTGAGATATGCCACCACACCACCCGCATGTATGAGGCCGGTGAAGAAGCGATCCGGTGGCATTGCTACCCCCAGGGCCCGTCCGCCCTAACCTGTAGCGTTTGACCACGGATCTAGCCCTTTGACATTGCAGGCGGGATTTGACGGTGGACCTCTCCACCGGTTGTGTTAGGTTAGCCCATAGGAACACTTTGGAGCAACATCCGGGCGGACCCACAGCAAGATCCCCTCGTGTAGACCCCAGCGTCGTTTCCCCCCTCCGGTCTGGCGGCGGGTGGCGTCCGTGAGGGCGAACCCGGGCAGCGTGCGCCTCTTCCGGACATGCCACCACACCACCCTACATGTATGAGGGCGGTGCGGCGCTCCGGTGGCATTATACCCAGGGGCCTCGTCGCCTAACCACAGGGCGGTTGACCACGAGATCTAGCCCTTTGACTTCCACGGGCGGGCTTTGACGTTGGACCTCTCCACCGGTTGTGTCGATTCGGCCCATAGGGACACCGGGAGCAACATCCGGGCCAAACCCACACTACATCCACTCCATGTAGCAACCAGCGCGTCGTTTCCCCCCTCCAGGTCTTGGCGGCGGCACCATCCGTGAGGGAGCCCACGCCGGAAGCAGCGTGGCGCCCCGGACATGCCACAACACCACCCGCATGTATGAGGGGCCGATGCGGCGCTCGGTGGAATTACTACCCCAGGGCCCCGTCCGCCTAACCACAGGCGGTTGACCGAGATCTAGCCCTTTGACTTCCCACCAGGCGGGCTTTGACGATGGACCTCTCCACCGGTTGTGTCGATTCGGCCCTTAAGGACACCGGGAACAACATCCGGGCCAAACCCATAGCTACATCCACTCCATATGAGACCGGCGCGTCCGTTTCCCCCTCCGGTGCGGCGTGGCGCCGTCCGCCGAGGGGGCCACGCATACCGAGAGGCGTGCCGCCTCTTGGACATGCCACAACACCACCCCGCATGTATGAGGCCGTCGATGCTCGGTGGCATTGCTACCCCAGGGCGCCGATCCCGCCTAACCACAGGCGGTTGACCACGAGATCTAGCCCTTTGACTTCCACGGGCCGGAGATTTCACCGGCGGACCACTCCACCGGTTGTGTTATGTCAGCCATCTGAACACAGGCAACATCCGGGCCAAACCCACAGCAAATCTCGTCCTGTGAACCCGGCGCGTCCGTTTTCCCCCTCCAGGTGCGGTTGCGGCTTGAAAGCGTGGTGAGAGGCCACACCGGAGAAGTGTCGCCTCTTGGACAAGCCACCACCACCGACATGTATAAGGGACGGTGCGGCGCTCGGTGGTAATTCTACCCGGGCCCCGTCCTTCTAACCCTGGGCGGTTGACCACGAGATCTAGCCCTTTGACTTTCACAGACGGGTTTGACTAGGTACCCTCTCCACCCGGTTGTGTTAGGTCAGCCGAGGACACCTGGCAACATCCGGGCCAAACCACCGCTTCATCACCTCAGGTGTAGAAACCGTGGCGTTCGTTTTCCCCCTCTAGGTGTCGGCGGTTGTCTTGCGGCGGTGAGGCCACACCGAGAGGCGTGTGCGCCTCTTGGACATGCCACCACACAACCCGGCATGTATGAGGCTCGGTCGGCGCTCCGGTGGCAATCTACCCCAGGGGCCCCATCCCGCCCTAACCCTAGGCGGTTGACCGAGATCTATCCTTTGACTTTTCACGGGCCGGTTTTGACGGTGGACCTCTCCACCCGGTTGGGTTCGTCATTATCTGAACACACAGGAGCAACATCGGGCCAAACCCTGGCAAGATCCGTACATGCTGAACTGTGGCGTCCGTTTCCCCCCTCCGGTCTGCGTGCCGTGTGCCGTCACAGAGTGGGGCCACACGGGAGGCGTGTGCCACCTCTTCAACCGGTTGTGGTAGGTCATCCGATATATAAAGCAGTTAGAACAACGTCCCCTCCGTATAGACCGGTCGGCTGTTTCCCCCCTCAGTGTCGGCGGCGTCGGCGCGAGCGTGGAGGGTCTACCTATATCGTATAGAATCGAAAAAAATGTATGTATGCTGATATATATTAACAAATGCTACATGTAAGTTAGTCAAATAATAATCGTAAAAAACATAAAAATATAGCTATGCAAAAAATGAAAAAATATCTATCAAGCGGCCAAAGCGTGCATAAGCCATTTCCAGGCGGATGGGCGGTGCGGTGCGGATCGATGGCGTGTCATCTATGAAATGGCAACCCGTCGGCATAAACAACAATCGATCTGATCTGAGTCGATGACATGGCAACCTGATCTATGCCAATGACGGCGGCCGTCCGGCCGTCGGCATAGATCAACATCGATCGCCGCCCGTCGCGGGCGTGGTCATTGGGCCTGACTATCTATGAACGGCCCACATCTGCGGGCTGTTTAAGTAGCGTAGATCTGGCTATCGCGGCCTTTTGCCGGCAGGGCCGTCGGATTATACTGGATAGCCGGCGGCCTTTATGCGCCCGACGACACTGGGGCCATCTATCGGCATAGTGTGGAAAGACCGGCGTTCGCCGTCGGCATGCTTTTAACCCGTCGACAGAGCCTTGTTCGGTAGTGACTGGAATCCATCGACTAGAAAAACAATACTAGCTGCCGGAAGAAGAATGGCATGAACCCATTCACCATGGCACGTCAAGGAACAACACACATATTTTGTTCTTGGTTGTAGCTCTTCTGGTCATGTCTACCGCCTTCCCGCCCTGTAATGCAGATAGTAAGAACATACATTTCTCTTGTACAATTATTTTTTTGAAACAAGGCAAAAACATTGCTTTTTATATTGATATATAGTAGGGGCAAAGGACAACCCGGCCAAAGCCAAAAACAGAAGAAAAAAAATATGCTTCCATCATCTTCTTCTTTATAGATCCGTTCTTTTCTTCCCCTAGCACAAAACTGACCGTTCATCTCTGTTCGTGCCGCTGTGCAGTCGACCCACCCAGCTGGTGCACCTGGGCGCTGGAAAGTTTGATGGGTCGGGGGGAGCACTAGGTTGGCAGCGACCTCCATGGAACCGTCACGGTCCAAAAGGTAATGAAAATGGACAAAGCACTGGTCGGTTCTGGGAGGGGCACCAAGTCGTCGGCGAGGTGCCATGGAACCACGAGGTCCAAGAAAAAAAGGAGGTACAATGTAAAAATAATGTTTTGTTACACATGTTTGTATTGTAGTTTGTAACACATGTGTTGCAGCCTTTTACTGAAACTTGCATATATCTGGCTCAATATTTCTTACTGCCACAACTTGTTGTTTCTAGCAGGATGACGTACGTTTTGTTGTCATCTTTGTTACTATCCTTACAAAAGTCACAGGTCTAGGTCAAATTTTGCCATTCCTACTGCTGATTGAGGAATGGTTTCTTATTACATTGTTGGCTGCAAAGCTATCTGGCTCTGATCGGGGAGGGGACACAGATATGCTTTAACCTTTTCACCCATTTATTCAGACAATATTTGACATGGATGATGTAGTAAGAAAATACATCTGATGCACACTGAATGAAAAACAATTCAATACCGATGTGCTTGTGGATGTCATCGTCTTCTGAAAGCATCAATGTTAGAAGATAATGAAGTTGCTGAAATTCTAAATGAGATATGAAGGCGAATTGTTAGGGAAGGTATTTTCATTCTTCTCTTGAATGTGTACTCTTGGAGAACACATAATATTTCCTAAACATTCAAGACTATTTGTTGTGAACTATTGGTCTGCAGGATAGTGCTCAACGTATTATATCTTGCTTGTTGTGAACTATTGTCTTCCTTGTATTGGTGGGAGTGATAATTTAGTTTGATTCACAAATAAATTTGATGAGTAAGATTATGGTTGCACAGTGCTAGGCGTTGACCGCTGAGGATATTTTGTGTTTTATGATATTGCAGGTCCAATAGTTATGGACTTATCTGGTTTATACATAACAAGGAAGAGTAAGCTTGTTGTGCATACATTGTTAGATAAAATAATGTACTTATCATAGTTAAGCTGTTGGCATCGAATCTCAGTTGCAGTTCAGAATTCTCTTGATTATAAAATAGAGTTATAATGTTTTAGATGTCATGATGTTGTATTATAATGTATTCAACTCCTTGCTTCCCTCATTATAATCGAATATGTGTGAATTATCAACTCAAGAAATCATGATGTATTATAATGTATTCATTCTGGGACCATTAAGCATTCTCAAAGATATCTTGAGTAATAGAGTATGGCTAAATCTTTTCTTTTTTTAGAAAGGAGGATGACTCGGCCTCTGCATCTACAGGCGATGCATCGACCACTTTATTAATTATTCTCACAAGACTTTACAAGTCATACAACAGCATGACTAAAGCCACCGTCTAAGCAAAAATGTCAATACACCTATCCAATTGATGAAGAGAGCTGATATGCAGGCCTAATACCAAGCAGACATCATGGCCAAACCTAAACATCTAAGACACGAGTCCGAACCGGCCTTTGCGGGTATGGGGCACCTACCATTCGGTGCACTCCTCAACAGAGGCGCTGCCTGGGTATGAGGCGCCGCAGCCACCTGCCACAATCCATCTCGAGTTGTCTGTTGCATCTACCTTGCGGTCTAGCTTCGTCGATGCCACCTGACGCCAGACAGCTTCCTCCTCCTGCGCGAGTCCATCTCCAGCATCGAGCGCCGAGACTCCAGCTGCGCCATGCCGCAAGACCCACCGTCGATAATCTGTTGATGCCACGCTCCACCTACATGCCATCTCGCGTCGACTCTGAACTACCAACAACTCCACCACCCTCCGCGGTCCTCGGCGGCGCCCGCCGGGAAGAACACGACACCAAAGTGCCGCCGTCACCCAAGCGGAAGAGCAGAGGCTTTCGCTGCGCTCATGGCGGAGGTGGGGGCGTATGATCCACCAAAGCCTCCGGAAGGTAATCGGCGCCGAGGCGTCAACTTTCTGCGGCCGCCACAGCGGCAGGTTCCCCACGGATCCATGCCCACCGCGAGATCCGTCCAGGCGGTAATGGCGTCGACCATAGTCCCTACCGTAGCCAGGCCGAACCGGAGTAGATAGAGTCGGAGCGGCGTATCCCATGGAACTCCGGGCGGCCATCGAAGTGCCGCCGCCGCGCCGCCCGTCCACTCGGTAAGGAAGGCCCCCAATCTGCACCTCGGGTGCGCGCCATAAAGCAAGCGCACCATGCTCCACCGGTCGAGGCGCCGCCCGGAAGATCGCCGCCGCTGAGGCACGGTGGTCGGATCTGAAACAGATCGACCATAGCCACCATAAACCGCGCCGAACAGCCCCCACGCGACCACCAGGGAAGCAGCTCCTGCCGTCGCCCCAGAGCCTCGGCCAGCGCTTAGCGCCATAAGCAACGCTGCCAACCGCCATGAGAAGCTGCTGCTCGTCTTGAGCTTGCGTTGGTTTTCCCGAAGAGGAGAGGATGATGCAGCGAGTAGCATAAGTATTTCCCTCAGTTTTGAGAACCAAGGTATCAATCCGATGAGGAGGCCACCGCAAGTCCCTCGTACCTACACAAAACAAATAGCTCAGCGCAACCAACGCGATTAGGTGTTGTCAATCCCTTCACGGTCACTTACGAAAGTGAGATCGATAGAGATGATAAATAATATTTTTGGTATTTTTGGTATAAAGATGCAAAGTAAAATAAAAGGCAAAGTAAAAAGCAAAGCAATAATAAAGCGTAGGAAGATTAATATGATGAAAATAGACACCGAGGCCATAGATTTCACTAGTGGCTTCTCTCAAGAGCATAAGTATTTTACGGTGGGTGAGCAATTACTGTTGAGCAATTGACAGAATTAAGCATAGTTATGAGAATATCTAGGTATGATCATGTATATAGGCATCACGTCCGAGACAAGTAGACCGACTCACTGCATCTACTACTATTACTCCACTCATCGACCGCTATCCAACATGCATCTAGAGTATTAAGTTAATGAAAAGCAGAGTAAGCCTTAAGCAAGATGACATGATGTAGAGGAATAAATTCATGCAATATGATAAATACCTCATATTGTTATCCTCGATGGCAACAATACAATATGTGCCTTGCTGCCCCTCATCCTTTGGGAAAGGACACAAGATTGATCCCAAAGCTAAGCACTTCTCCCATTGCAAGAACTACCAATCTAGTTGGCCAAACTAAACAGATAATTGAAGAGACTTGCAAAGATAACCAATCATACATAAAAGAATTCAGAGAAGATTCAAATATTGCTCATAGATAATCTTGATCATAAACCCACAATTCATCGGTCTCAACAAACACACAGTAAAAATAAGAATACATCGAATAGATCTCCACGAGAGAGGGAGAACATTGTATTGAGATCCAAAAGAGAAAAGCCATCTAGCTACTAACTATGTACCGAAGGTCTGATTAAACTACTCACACTTCATCGGAGGCTTTGATGATGATGTAGAAGCCCTCGTGGTGGATTCCCCTTCGGTGAACTCGGAATAGGCCCCAAGATGGGATCTCGTGGATACAGAGAATTGCGGCGGTGGAATTAGGTTTTGGCTCCGTCTTTGATCTGTTCGAGTGCGTAGGTATATATAGGAGGAAGGAGTAAGTCGGTGGAGCTTGGAGGCCCATGAGGCGGCGGCGCCCTAGGGGCGAGGCCTCCACCCTCGTGGCCGCCTCCTCCTTTCTTGACCGAGGTCCAAATCTCTGGATCATATCGATGAGAAAATCATGTTCCCGAAGGTTTCATTCCGTTTGGACTCCGTTTGATATTCCGTTTCTTGAAACACTGAAATAGGCAAAAAATAGCAAATCTGGGTTGGGCCTCCGGTTAATAGGTTAGTCCCAAAGTACTATAAAGTGGAAAATAAAGCCCAATATGGTCCAAAACAGTAGATAATATAGCATGGAGCAATCAAAAATTATAGATACATTGGAGCGTATCGGCATCCCCAAGCAATTCGTGCTTTCGTCCTCGGTAGGTAAATGATAAAAAAGAATTTTTGATGCGGTGCTACTTGGCATAATTTCAATGTAATTCTTGTTAATTGTGGTATTAATATTCAGATCCGAAAGATTCAAGACAAAACTTCATATAGACATAAAAATAATAATACTTCAAGCATACTAACAAAGCAATTATGTCTTCTCAAAATAACATGGCCAAACAAAGTTATCCCTACAAAATCATATAGTCTGGCTATGCTCTATCTTCACCACACAAAGTATTTAAATCATGCACAACCCCGATGACAAGCCAAGCAATTGTTTCATACTTTTGACATTCTCAAAACTTTTTCAATCTTCATGCAATACATGAGCATGAGCCATGCATATAGCACTATATGTGGAATAGAATGGTGGTTGTGGAGAAGACAAAAAGGGAGAAGATAGTCTCACATCAACTAGGCGTATCAACAGGCTATGGAGATGCCCATCAATAGATATCAATGTGAGTGAGTAGGGATTGCCATGCAACGGATGCACTAGAGCTATAAGTATATGAAAGCTCAACAAAAGAAACTAAGTGGGTGTGCATCAACTCGCTTGCTCCACGAAGACCTAGGGCAATTTGAGGAAGCCCATCATTGGAATATACAAGCCAAGTTCTATAATGAAAAAATCCCACTAGTATATGAAAGTGACGAAATGAGAGACTCTCTATTATGAAAATCATGGTGCTACTTTGAAGCACAAGTGTGGTAAAAGGATAGTAACATTGTCCCTTCTCTCTTTTTCTCTCACTTTTTTGGGCCTTTTCTTTCTCTCTTTTTTTGGCCTCTTTCCTTTTCTCCTTTTTTTTATTTTTCGTCCGGAATCTCATCCCGACTTATGGGGGAATCATAGTATCCATCATCCTTTCCTCACTTGGGACAATGCTCTAAAAATGATGATCATCACACTTTTATTTACTTACAACTCAACAATTACAACTCAATACTTAGAACAAAATATGACTCTATGTGTATGCCTCCGTGATGTGCAGGATATGAAATGATTCATGAGTGACATGTATGAAAGAATTAGGAATGGTGGCTTTGCCACAAATATGATGTCAACTACATGATCATGCTAAGCAATATGACAATGATGGGCGTGCCATAATAAAAGGAATGGTGGAAAGTTGCATGGCAATATATCTCGGAATGGCTATGGAAATGCCATGATAGGTAGTATGGTGGCTGTTTTGAGGAAGGTTTATGGTGGGTGTATGATACGCGCGAAAAGTCTTGTGGTATTAGAGAGGCTAGCAATGGTGGAAGGGTGAGAAAAGTGTGTATAATCCATGAACTCAACATTAGTCATAAAGAACTCATATACTTATTGCAAAAATCTACAAGTTATCAAAGCAAAGTATTACATGCATGCTCCTAGGGGATAGATTGGTAGGAAAAGACCATCGATTCGTCCCGACCGCCACTCATAAGGAAGACAATCAATAAATAAATCATGCTCCGATTTCATCACATAATGGTTCACCATACGTGCATGTCTACGGGAATTACAAACTTTAACACAAGTATTTCTCAAATTCACAACTACTCAACTAGTATGACTCTAATATTACTACCTCCATATCTCAAAACAATTATCAAGCATCAAACTTTTCTTAGTATTCAGCACTCAAAAGAAAGTTTTACAAATCTTGAATACCAAGCATATTATTATTTTAAGCAAATTACCATGCTATTTAATACTCTCAAAATAATCTAAGTGAAGCATGAGAGATCAAAGGTTTATATAAAACAAAATGCCGTGCTCTAAAAGATATAAGTGAAGCACTAAAGCAAAACCCTGGTAACTGCTCGGTTGGCTAGCGAGTAGGGGATTAATAGGCTAATCGGCAAGTTAATCGGTCATTTAATCAATTAATCGGACGATTTATTGGTTTATCGGCTACTCGGTGACCCTAGGAGTAGGGGTTAATCGGCAAGTTAACTGGTTAATCGGACGATCAAAAGGTATAAGTGAAGCACATAGAGTATTCTATCAAATTCCAATTCATGTATGGCTCTCTCAAAAGGCTTGTACAGCAAGGATGATTGTGGTAAACTAACAAGCAAATATGCAAATAATACAATACGCTCCAAGCAAAACACATATCATGTAGTGAATAAACATATAGCTCAAGTAAAGTTACCGATGGAAGTGGGCGAAAGGGGATGCCTTCAGGGCATCCCCAAGCTTTGACTTTTGGTGTCCTTGGATTATCTTTGGGGATGCCATGGGCATCCCCAAGCTTAAACTCTTGCCACTCCTTGTTCCATAATCCATCAAAGACTTCACCCAAAACTTGAAAACTTCACAACACAAAACTCAACAGAAATCTCGTGAGCTCCGTTAGCGAAAAACAAAAGACCACTTCAAAGGTACTGTAATGAACTCATTCTTTATTTATATTGGTGTTAAACCTACTGTATTCCAACTTCTCTATGGATTATAAACTATTTTACTAGCCATAGATTCATCAAAATAAGCAAACAACACACGAAAAACAGAATCTGTCAAAAACAGAACAGTCTGTAGTAATCTGTAACTAACGCAAACTTCTGGAACTCCAAACATTCAGCCAAAATAGACGACCTAGGAATTTTTTTTATTGATCAGAAGCAATTGGAATCACTATTTTATCACGTTCTGGTGATCTTTAACAATTGTTTTCGTGAACCGAAATTTTCTGGAAATTACAGCAAGATCAAATAACTATCATCCAAGAAGATCCTATAGGTTTAGCTTGGCACAAACACTAATTAAAACATAAAACCACATCTAAAAAAAGTTAGATGGATTATTTATTCTTAAGCAGCAAGGAAAAATAATGGGTTGTCTTCCAACAAGCGCTTTTCTTTAAAGCCTTTTTAGCTAGGCATTGAGATTCAATGATGCTCACAAGAAAGACAAGAATTGAGGCACAAAGAGAGCATCATAAAACATGTGACAAACACACTTAAGTTTAACATACTTCCTATGCATAGGCATATTATAGGAAAATAAATTTTCATAGCAAGCAAAAACTAGCATATGCAAGGAAGCGAAAAGGAACAATAGCAATCTCAACATAACGAGAGGTAGTTTAGTAACATGGAAATTTCTATAACCATATTTCCTCTCTCATAATAATTACATGTAGGATCATAATAAAATTCAAAAATATAGCTATCACATAATATATTCTCAACACGATCCACATGCATGCGAAGTTGACATTCTTCCAAAATAGTGGGATTATCATTAACTAAAGTCATGATTTCTCCAAGCCCACTTTTATCAAAAATTTCATAAGATTGAATGTTCTATAAATATGTGGGTTCTAAAGTTGACACTCTTCCAAACCCACTTTCAATATTATTGCAAACACTATTATCAATCTTATATTCATCATGGGGCTTCAATAAATTTTCAAGATCATAAGAAGAATCTCCCCAATCATGACTATTGGACATAGCAAAACTAGCATCCCTAAGCTTAGGGTTTTGCATATTATTAGCATAATTACATCAATAGAATTTATAAATAAATCATTGCAATCATTCTTTTTATTCAAAGATCTATCGTGAAGCACTTCATCACAATTTTTAGAATTACGGATTTCAGGCAAAAGCTTATAAAGATAATCTAGTGCATCCAAATCACTAGGAATTGGTTCAACATAATTGGATCTCTTAAAAAGATTGGCAAGCGGATGAGGGTCCATAGATATTAGCTTCTCTGTTTAGGAATAAATACTCAACTCTTTCAACAAAAGCGAGAAAACAAGCCAAGAAAGACATCAAAGGCGAGCGGAAAAAGAGGCGAATAAAACAGCAAAGGGTGAAGTGGGAGAGGAAAACTAGAGGCAAATGGCAAATAATGTAATCACGAGAGATAAAGGGATTGTGATGGGTGCTTGGTATGTTGACTTACGTAGACTCCCGACAGCGGCGCGGAAATCCTTCTTGCTTCGTCTTGAGCTTGCGTTGGTTTTCCCGAAGAGGAGAGGATGATGCAGCGAGTAAGCGTAAGTATTTCCCTCAGTTTTTGAGAAGCAAGGTATCAATCGATGGGAGGCCACGCTGAAGTCCCTCGTACCTACACAAAACAAATAGCTCAACGCAACCAACGCGATTAGGGGTTGTCAATCCCTTCCACGGTCACTTACGAAAGTGAGATCGATAGAGATGATAGATAATATTTTTGGTATTTTTGGTATAAAGATGCAAAGTAAAATAAAAAGCAAAGTAAAAGCAAAGCAATAATAAAAGCGTAGGAAGATTAATATGATGAGAATAGACCGGGGCCATAGATTTCACTAGTGGCTTCTCTCAAGAGCATAAGTATTTTACGGTGGGTGAGCAATTACTGTTCAGCAGTTGACATAATTGAGCATAGTTATGAGTATCTAGGTATGATCATGTATATAGGCATCACGTCCGAGACAAGTGAACCGACTGCTGCATCTACTACTATTACTCCACTCATCGACCCGCTATCCGGCATGCATC
>JAHIAM010016100.1:0-26524 GCA_021605205.1 Aegilops longissima
ATGGCCTCTCCAAATTGCGCCTTAAGTTACCAATGGAACCAGGAATTTTGTGCTCAAGCTGTTCAAAACCGTAACACCATCAGAGGGACGAACAAGAAGAAAAATGGTTTGGGACTACCTTTCCCGGGGAGCTCTCTGAAGCCGCCCCAAGAAGGTCCCTAAAACCAATGCAAGCATCCGAAGGGAGCTGCTCCAAACAAACCATCTATTTGTATCGTTGAAAAACCGCTCCCGGCAAGTTAGCTCCGGCAAGCTTGCGGGATCATCAACCCGGCGGACCCAAGGTCCTTGCCAGGAAAACTGATGTTCCGGTGATAGATGAGCCTTTAGTCCTTGTTGGAACCCCGAGGCTCCAAGCATGGGCACGACAAATCGTCCATTTCCCAGGGAGAACTTCCCGAAGAGCAAGCAAAAAGCGGAAAAAATGGCCGGCATCAAGTATGTACCAATTTGTTGACAACATCACAGCCGGAAAGAAGGCTCAGCGGTGTGAAATTGAAGTGTATTTGCGGGAAGATGGGAGAAGCTTTGGCGGTACATGGAGGCATATGTGGTCACCACCTTAAAACACTTCCCGGCCAAAGCTTTCCGGCAAGGGTTTCTTACGGCGAAGCCCTCGGGATTGCGCACAAGTAACCAAGTGTGAAGCGTGCGGTTCCATTCCAGCAGATACACCAACCAGCTCAAGCTCTCGGCCTGTCCCTTTATCCGGCCCTTTTGATTAGGGCTCCGACATCTCGGCCCCTTCCCGGGCTGTCGAGGGCTTTGAATTCCTTATGGTCAACCAAGTTCACAAAGTGGGGAAGTGGAACCGATGAGGAAGGTGGCAACCTGATCGGCCCGTCAAGTTCTTGGGTCAATTGTTTGCCGTTTTGGGATTCCTAATAGAATCATCACGAACAACACACAATTCCGAGCCACCTTCATGCTGAAATCTTGGCGCCCAAGATCTGCTTGCTTGTTGCTCATCCAGAAGCAGCGGTCAAGCGAGAAACAAACGGGAATGAGGGGTGCGGTTTGGGGTTTCTTTAAAATTCGAATCGGGGAATTGGACCGTAAAGGCCGGCGGACACCGCCCTAGTCTATGGGTGGGCGGTTCTCCCCCGGAACTTCTTTCACGGGTCACCTCAGTGCTCACCTATGATGAGCTTGAGCAAGGCGGTGCGACAAGATGGGTTTGCTCCTCGAGGAAAGATCGTCTTGACTCTTTGTCGAGTTGCTCGTTACCCAAAGCTTTCGCCTTCCATAACCCAAAAGTTAATGCGGAAAGCTTGAGGCGACCTTGTTCTTGGTATTCAATCCGCCAAAATTCCAACAAGTTGACCCGAAGTGGGAAGGGCCCTCCGGGTGAAACAAGTCACTAAGGCCTGGTCTTTCGCCCAGGCGAAGATGGCGTTCGTGAGCAACTCCTGGAATATAGAGCATCTTCGTAAGTTTTACCCATAAAGGCGGTTTTGGAACCCGTTAACAACCCTTTATACAAATCTTGGCTGTTGCATGTAATCCTTTGTACAAAAGCGGTATGAGACCCATGCATCGGTAAAAGCCTTGGGTTGCGCCTTTTTATCAATACATACTCTCATAATTATATATGCATGTGTTTACTAACATTTTGTAAGCACCCCACCGATGGCGATGATGAGCCACTGGGCTCCATAACTTTTTTCTCTTCTTTCTTCTCAAACAAGAAGGGTTCATCCACCCACAAGTTCAGAAGGAGAAGATAATGGTGGGGGCCATGGCGTCGCTGGGCTGTCGCCTTGCCGGAAATGGGCTGAAAGAAAAGCTAAGTTGCTAAGTTTAAGCGACCAGTTTAAATTTTTAAGTTATCTTGCTCGAGCAAGGCGCTTTGTATGGAAAACCCGTGGGCGGAGGAACCAAATTAAACTGGTCGCGCCCTTACTTTGTTTGAGTCCGCTCAACAACCAAAGTGAGCTCGGCTAGTCGCGACAAGGTTGCTTGCGGTAGCAACCCTTGACAGGCTGCTGAATCCCACTTTTGGCTCGCGGCAAGGGTTCTGCCAACAAGTTTCCACAAGCGTGGGGCGGTAACATACAAAGCCGGTCGAGGTAAAGGTAATGTAGCAAATTTGCCCAAAATAAAGTTATATTACAAAAATTAAATTCCCTTTGGCTAAATTGTTCTCGAACTGAAATAACGCGAAGAAAAGGGTTGGAAGTTTAAACCCGGAAAGGGTTCCGGGCGGGCAACCAGAATTGCCGGGGGCTCCGGCAAGCCGGTCCGGGGAGCTCGGTTATCAGATAAACCTTTAGGTCCTTCTCAAACATCCCTTTTCATTGAAAACATTCTACTCGGATCGTCAAGGAATGAAAAACATGAAAGAGAGGATTACAAGTTTTAAATGGATAAGGCCAGAAACACAAATTAAAAGATAAGATGCCCGTAATCCTTTTCCTGTCCCTCTCTTGAGGAGGTAGGTCAAGGAGGCGAGAAGAAGGCAAAGGCGCCTAAGGAGCTGGTGCCGGAAGGCACCAAGAAAACATCCAGGGCTCTCAGGCTTGTGGAGATAGGCGGCCGCCAAGCTGGGCTCGAAGGCAGGGCGGCGGGGCGTCGGCCGTTGTCGAGGCACTCGCCTCGTACTCCGGCTTGGCCTTGTGATCCCTCTTCCCCTTCCAGCCTCTCCGGATCGCCCAAGGGCGGCGTCGGATGATAGGAGTGCCCTTGGCCGCAGGCGGGCCCAACTTCGGGCCCGCTACCCTCATCGTCGCTGTCGCTCCTCCTCGTCACTCTCGCTCAGGGGAATCTTTTGTCGGGAGGTATCCAGCACCCCCGTCTTAGAGATCCCGAACCTTGCGGAAGAATCACCCTCCATTAACCAAAATGGAGGGTAAACCAAACCCCTCAAGCTGTGGATGGGTGGCGTCCCACCCGATCAAGATACATCACATTAGGGGCTGGGAAATACAACCGGGACTGCATCCGGTGATTCCGGCCCCTCCATGGGTCTCGGTGTCTGGGGGATCGGCTCCATGTCTTACGGGCTGGAAGGCGGGGCTGACGGCAGGCGCCCGGTGCGCCTGACGAAGAACTTCCAAAGGGTGCGTCCCCCTTATGGACTGCCCGCGGGGAGGATCCGCCCGTGGGCAGGCGCGCCGCCCGTCCGCCTCTTCCCGGCGCCTCGACCTGGTCCGCGACCTCGCCCCCTCCTCTTCCTCTTGTGGCTGGTCCCACCCCCGGGTGGGGTGGGAAGGGGAGGCCCTTCTGGGGCGACCCTGCCACCACGATGAAGAACCAGGTTCCCTTTCTCCAGGAATGAGAAAGGGCAAACGAGAATGGGAGGCAGACCTGCGCTCCCTTTCCGCTCTTTTAAAGAAGCAAGGTGGGGGCTCCGCCCTCGGCAAATCAAGGCATAGGAAGAGCGGGGGAATCGGGGCCGAACCCTCTTGAGGCCCAATTTTCCCTCCCACGGTCCGACCCCAAAGGCATGGAAACCCGGCGTGGGAGGATCCAGGCCAGCGACGGGTGGGGGCGACCTCCGCCAACCTACCTCCCACGCGCGAATTGGCGTGCCGTTCTGAGGAAGCGGTGGATCTGGGAGTGGTTGGGGACCCCGGCCGTGCCGTGCCTGTTTTGGGCTGGCCCAACAGGCGGCTTCCATCGTGTATTGGCCCGGAACCGGGGGCTCTGTCGGTGCACTAAGGTAAGGGTACCTTGGTACCCCAAACTTTGTTGCAGGCGATGGGCGTCCGTGGAAAGTCTTTTGAGGGTCGCCAAGATCCTCGGCAGCTCCTTTGGAGCCATTCAAAACAAAGTAATGAGACGGCAAGAGGAGCTTGCGGGAAGAATACCCGGTAGCGAAGGAAACAAGGCCCGGCAAGAGGAGCTTGCGGGAAGGCTGGTGGCGATAAACTCCGGTTGACAAGAACCTTGCCGGCAAGGTTTTCCCCATGGACAAGTGACCTCTCCATCTCCGCTCCAGCTCACCCCTTGCGTGTCACCACAGGGCTCTCCCAACCGGCGTGCCGATGGGTTTGTCAGCCAAGGGGAGCAGCGATAGCGGCGGACAGGCTACCATCGGTAAGCGGGCCAACTAGGCGGTCCTGTTACCTTTGTTGGGCGGAGGCGGGCATTGATGACCGTCCCTTGGTGAGTTAGGTATAGATTCTTGTTCCTGGCGGTGTACCAACCTATGTTTTCTTGTTTTACCCTTGTCTACTTGGCACATGGGTGACCCTTGTGCCTATAAAAGGGGCCCAAATTAAAGCGTGAAAGGGTTAGTTCGGTTGGAAGTTGATTCAGCTCCCTTAGTTCATCCCACACACACTCGGGCTAGGTCTTGTAGCTCCCATTGCTCCCTAGCAAGAACACAAGATAATCCACAAAGCAGCGGTAGGAGTATTATCTCCGGAGAGCTCGAAGCTGGTAAAATCTGCTCGTGTGCATCGCCTCGATCCGCTCTTTGTGCAATCTCCGCCCCCCCAGACCACAAGGGACCCTGGGTCCCGTGGGTGCTTGAACCGACCAGCTTCTCCCGACACATGCGATAAATCGGCGTCATTAGAAGTGCTTTCGTCAAGGGTGACCCACCTGGCATCGGGTAACGGGTCCCCGTTAAGCTATCGAATGCAGGTTTTTGGATCCGATAACTTGGTTAACTTTTCGGACCAATGGGGATTTTGCATGTGTAAAATTCTCATTGGTAGGAAACTCGTGTTTGCTCCTCGGTGTGCGGATGTTGTCCGTCCATTGGGGAGACATGCCTATAATCGTCAACCGTGGCGGGGAAATGAAGGCCCATATAAGGTTGGTGGCCGGTCAAAGGCGGTAGTACTTACTCGGTACTAGTGGACCAGCCCAATAACCATGTTTAATAAAGGCCCATTTGGCCGAAGCGGTCGGCCGTTAATTGTTCATCGAATATTTGGGCCCAATTAAATTAATGACTTTGGCTTTTAGAGGCCCAATATGAACCACGGGCCCATTTTCAGCCCGGTGTTCTTTTGGCCAAGGAATGGCCCTTGCCCCAAATAATATGGTCCGACGCAATTTCAAGGCCCACCTAACGGCACTGTGGTAAAAGGTTGATTCCTAGCGTGACTTTGGGCCTGTTAAAACTGTCATATAATTGACCCGTTGATGCTGCTAAGCTTTGACCTCTTAAGGCCCATGATATTAGGGGACAACTAAGGACCGAGATATGTTTAAACTGGTAACGAAAATCATATATTTGGGCTAAAAAAGGCCCGATCTACATTTCACGTTTGAAGGCCGTCGGCGACTAGCGAAAATTGAGGCCCAACATGAATTTGGCCTGCTAAAGGCCCTGGTTTCTTGGGCCGTAACAGGCCCTAGAATATTCAGCCTATTAATGGCCCAACTACATGGGCCAAACTAAGCGTTGGTTCCACAAAAGGCCCAACTAAAATTTGGTCCGAATATAGGGGAGTAAGTTGTGGGCTGGCGCAAAATGTGAAAACCCCAATGGCCATTGGGCCCGAAATATGAAGGCCCCAATTGTGGCCTGCTAAAACAGGCCCTTACGGTGAATGTTTCCGGCCATTCGACTACATATTTTTTTGATGGCGAATGATGGCGATGGGGTAGGAATTAAGAACAAACCTCCTCTATTAAAGAAACATAGTAACTTAGAATAAACCTACACTATACAATAAAGTTAATGGTATATTACATCCACTTTGGGCATATTGCCACCAATGATCATAAAAGCCTGGAAAAGCGGATTACAAAAGCTGGGCACCATTGCGGCGTAACAAACTAATCTTGAACAAGACCACTTCCAAGACAATTCAAAAAGTTAGCCTTGGTGGGGAACTGCGCAGGCCTTTGAGCAAAGCTGTGAACCGGACCTAGCATGTGGGTCATAGCTTCC
Source organism: Aegilops longissima (assembly GCA_021605205.1). NCBI lineage: Eukaryota > Viridiplantae > Streptophyta > Magnoliopsida > Poales > Poaceae > Aegilops > Aegilops longissima. The sequence continues at coordinate 5,852 of JAHIAM010016100.1, forward strand.
GTGTAGCTGTTTAGCAATGAGGTTCTCATTGGTGTTCTCCATAATCTTTCTTAGAATGGGACTTCAAATCGAAGTTGAGTTGCAGAATGCCTTTCTTTAGAACTTGGGGAGTGAAGAAGTCGGCTGATTAACAGTAATTCTGAAGCTTGTCCATTGCTAATCTCAAGTAACTTGAACCTGCATAAAGACAAGACTTTGGGGTTGTCTCGCTATCTTCAAGATGTTTTGCCTTCTTTGCTTAATATATGTTGGGTTTGTCTCACAATCTTCAAGCAGAACTTGTGTGTGCCATCAGGTATATCACCCTAAAACAAGGGAGAGATGATAAGTTTTGCCGTGTATAAACAAAGATGATAATTGTGTTGTCAATTCCATCCAATTTAAAATTAGAAAATAAAGACTAAGTTCAAAATATCAATAGCATAATTTGGCATTGTTCATAATGGGGGAACTTCACCACACTCTTGGATTACCATGTCAACATAACAAGCATAGATGAAGGTAAAAAACAATCATTGTATCTATTTTGGTTAATGATCATGGTATGTTGTTCATATCATCAAACCATCGGTAAGATAAAACAGGAGATGACAAGGTGCAAGCGTGGGCTGCTTCACCACACCTTTGGATTATAGATCACAAAAACAAGCATACATATAGGGAGTATTCAGTAATGTGCATGGTATGAATAAGGAATCTGGTTTTACAAGTAAAACTTGGAACTTCGATTATTGCGAACATGCATTTTCATAAAACGACAAACTAAACACGTAAACAATAGGGAGTATGAGCAAATTAAACGGCAGTTGAGGATAAAGGCTTTAGAAGGAACTTACATTAATAGTTAACACCGTTTTATAATGCCCTTCTCCATGTCAAGGGAAGGATAACTCAAGAATTTCAACACATAATCTTCTTCATAAGCATTGCACTGTACTCAATTTTGTAGAGGTAATTATAGATATGATAATCTTTGGAAGGATAGAGGGATAATGAAGCTAAGATGCAGATTGATGCTACATAATCAACTAACAATTTGGAAGTACAAGCATTCAGGACAAAATGTCTTGACAATAGCAATGGGCTACATTACGCAAATCCGTCAATAGGGTAAAGTATAGTGATAGATGATGTTCAGTCCTTACAAGAGGAATTTGAAGCTAAACCTCTTCAAAAGCATTGGGTTGATTCTAAATTTATGTAAGAGTCCATCAGATCTTATATGTCCACCAAATGGGCGATATGAGGGCTAACATTGCGGTGATGCTACTAATCAAACAGCTATGAAAGTAAGTATGGTCATACGAGGGCAAAAGGTACCCAAAGAGCAATGGATTATGCGGTATAGTTGCGAGATTCGTGGGTCCCTTGAGAATGAATGTTCTTCTTCTAACGTTTCCTTACAAATTGGGCGTTAAAGGCAAAGAAATGTAGTTCAAATTGTGATGTGATATCATGGACCGGTACCTTACGCTGGATGAGACCAATGTGTAACAATATTATTTAGTCCTTTATGCGATAAATGTATTTAGGAGACTTTACATAAATTTGTTTAGAGGCTCGGCATCGAAAAACCTTGCCCGTCGAATGATACTTCATCAGCGAGTGTTTGAAAAGCCAACCAACCCTTGCTTGTCTTGGCAATCTAGTTCGGTCCTAAGCTTATTTAAAGAATGAAATCTTGTGTCTTTTGTGTTGAAAATATGCGATAATACCATGAATTACCATGAATAACATTAGTACATTACTTACGGCGTAAGTTGTGGAGGAAAGGCTGGAAATTTTACATGCTGCGGTATAATCTTTCCATGAAGGAAAGATCTTTAAAGTTCGACAACAATATAAGCTTCATCTTCTAAACTAGAAAAGAAATGTAATAGGGGTCCTATTTGCTGCAATTGGGGCTCTCTCGGTTCAAAAAGGTTTGTGGCTGGTTTGGTGTACTCTTTCTTTGGAATGGGGGTTTTGCATCGTAGAGGCTGGTGCTATGTCAGGGCATCATCATCTTTATTTGATGCAATTGAATTCTGTTGAGTTGGGGCATCGAAATGACCCGGTGTAGTAGGACTAGAGTCGCTATAGTTGGGGTGTTTTGTGGGTCGGGTGATATTCAACTACACCTAATGAGCTATTTGATTTATCGGTGTCACTACCTTTTCCAAATACTTTACTCATGCTCCTTGTAATCAGCAATCACCCTCTTCCTTTTGAGCGTCTAATACACAAGAACAACATTTGAATGGATAAATATGGTATGATGGCGGATGGAATATGTATTGAAAATGGATAGGCGGGCGTATTCACATACGATGTTAAACTAAGCTAATGGCAGTGCAACAAAGTAGAAGAAATGCAAAGCATCGGTTGCAAATATGCGACCAATAACCTTGGAAAGTTAGAGCAATCACCTTGATGGGTGAATAAGATAGGGCATCGCCTATGGCTCCTCCACTAAGGAGCTACATTGACTTAGGTCTCCCTCTGGCTCAAATCCTTTTTAGGATCATATTCGAGCATGAACATGGGTTGGAGAATCGTTTGCATTGCATTGCATCCAACTTGATTTGGTCCCTTAATGCCAAATTTGACCCATGGCATTGTTAATTTTATTCTTTTCATGCGTGCAAGCTCATAATCATTATGATGTTGTTAATTAAAGATTCATGAAAACATGAAAGGTAGTCAGATTATCTATGGAGCGCATTGCGGATTCAACTCGAAGTGTCTCCTATAAACCCTGCATATAAAAGTTCACCCCCAACCGTCTTGACGGACCACACCAAAATACAAACCTCTTATGTCTCTATAACGGCGGACACAATTTCAAAACTGAAGTAGGAACATTAGAATCCTATCAAATTGTATTTGAACAAATAAACTAAGTAATTATCGGTGGCATAATGTTTAGCTTCAAGGGTGGAGTTAGGTAGTGGGACACAAAGCAAGTAAAGATTGTATTCCATGTAAAAGATCATAGTCTATGTAAAAGCTGGAAATGCACTTTCTTTCTATACAATGTAGTGTTAATTTGCCCTACGTGATGGAAGAATCACCACAGTATTATTCACTCATGTCTATGGTTCCATATTTTGAAAGGGTGGTCCACCCTAAAAATATTGACAACAAATATGATAAAAACATAGATGTAGTGAATCATTCATTTACTTGTGAGCTTACTAGGACAAGCATGCATAATTATAGCTCGATGAAGACCGTCAAAATCTGAATCAAGAAGTTTGTCTAGCACTTATTGTTTGCAACTAATCGGCGTGAATAATTGGATATCATATCGAATGAGTAAGAAAGACAAGTAAAATTGTCAACAAACCGGCCTGCAATTGTTCGGATCAATGTCACTCGACTAACAATCCAATATGACTAGTTGTGTTCCTAGGGCGAATTTTGAAACCTTGAACTTTCGGTACTAAAGATTCTTGAAATACATCGAACCATTAAGTGTGGTAGCATTCATCACACAACAAACCCTAAGGTCCTACCTAATGAGTTGAATCAATTAGAAAAATGGTGATGAGGTGGGCTGCTAAGTGTTGAGGATGTATCTGGGATAAATCGGGTTGGCTTAGTGGGTGTTGCCCTTTGAGCCTTGAGCAATTTGGGAAGGTAGGCCGGGCGAACATAGAAACACACCGGCGGCGAACATGCATTTCAAAACTAAATTAGGAAATTTAGCTGACCTATTAAGCGACTCTGTTTTAATAATCAGATTTGTATTTGAACAACTAAGCTTGTTTAGCTTGATGGGTGGGCGGTGCTATTATGACCAAGCACATATGCTGATCCTAGAGTGATCATAAAGGAAACCCTAAAATTTTTTAACAAGCGAGGGTTTCCCTCTTATTTGTATTAAAGAAACCACCCGGAACCAAGATGATCAATTAAAACCCTAAGCATGATCAATTAAACCCTATTATGTGTGCCATGGCAGATTTAAAGCTACAAACCGTGGAAATGCTATTTAGCATCCATTGTTTGCTTGAGCGAAGAACTAAATTCTAAGAGCTGAAAAGAAAAACATTAACCAAATTCGATCTATTTTTGATTGAGATCAAAAGTTGAGGAGATATGAAGTACCACCTCTCTTGCAGCGCCGTGTAGGCATCGGGGTGTGATGGCTGTTGGTGGCGTTGAAGCGGATCTGCTGACGGTGAGCGGGTGCATCGGGGATAAGTCCCATTGCGGTGGAAGAAAGGTCGTGTGGCGGTTGTCGTCTCCAAACGTATCTATAATTTATAAATATTCATGCTACTATTTTATCATTCTTGGGTGTTTTAAAATCATTTTATAGCAACTTTGCACTATAAATTACCAAATATTCCGAAACCCTTGAGGTTAACCTAGATCAAGTTCCCGGGCGTGGGGCTCCATATCCCGAAACCAATCTAGACCCGTTCGAGGACCTGGGGAGGGAATCATCTCGGTGACCATCTTCATCATCCGGCCCACCATGATGAGGAGGAGTAGTCCATCCTCGGGGCTGAGGTTTGTACCGGTAGCTATGTGTCAAATCTCTCCCTCTGGATCTATATCATGGGCTTTGTTAATATAGTCGGATCATTTGATGTTTCTCCCCTCTATCTCTTGTTGTGATGAATTGAATCTTTACCCTTTGAAGTTCGTTATTGGGATTGAATATTCAGAGATGAGATCACATGATGTATGTCTTCGGTATGAATACTTGAGGTGACATTGGGGTATCTTATTGATTCACTTGATATACGTTATGGCACTCAACTTCGGTTCCGGTGATATTGGGGTAATCTTTGCATGGGGTTGATGCCGTTTTTTATTATCTTTTCTCCGATAGAAACTTTGGGGTCTCCTTGTAGTTCTTTGTGTGGATTGAGTATTATGAATATGAATATGCTTTTGTTTTATTCTAATCGAACTCTAGGATGATCGAGCGGAAAAATAGCTTTGTGTTATTTTAGTACGAACTCTTGAATAGATCGGCCGGAACGAATAGCTTTGAGGTGGTTTGTACCCTACAAACAATTCCTATCTTTTGTTCTTCGCTAATAGGAACTGGGACATGATTCTTTGTTGCACTTTGAGGGATAATCATATGATCCAACTATGTTGCCTTTGTTGGGAGATTGCACTAGTGAAATCGGACCCTAGGCCTCGTTTTTAAAGCATTGCAACACGCTTTTGTGCCCGTTTACTATTTCTTACCTTGCTGTTTTATTTATTCAGATTATAAAAATATATTTCTACCATCCATATTAAGGTTTTATCACCATCTCTTGGCGAACTAGTGCACCTATACAATTTGCCATTGTATTGGGTGTTTTAGGGACACAAGAGGTTTCTTGTATTTGGTTGCATGGTCGTTTGAGAGAGACCATCTTCATCCTAAATCTCTCCGTATTGATAACCCTTAGGTCATCCACTTGAGGAAAATTCTCTTGTCCTACAAAACTCTGCCTTGGAGGCCCAACCGTGTCTACAAGAATAAAGTTATATCGTAACATGGGCCTCGACAAAGAGGGCAGCCGGATAAGTGAGAGGATGCAATGCAAGGCTCTTGGTCCATCGCCGTGGATGAAATCCATCTCTAGATTGGCCGGCGGTCTGATAAGGCGCTCGGCATGGTTGAGGAGGTGGCGATGGATGGGGTGGAGGGCGGCGATGGATGGGATAGACGGAGGAGGCTGGTGTGGGGATGGTGTTCTAGCGTGGGCTGTGTATGAATGGGAAAGTGGAGGGAGAGAGTCAGGGGAACCATGTTTTGGGGCCCCTTTGTCTGAAATATGGGAAAGTTTGAACTTAGCCCCTTTTAAAATTTGGACGTCTCGTCGGTTTGGGATAGGATGGTAATCTCATTCTTAAATATTTGCCCGAGCAATTTTGGGGCAAGGAGAGGTGTTTCGTGCCCATGGTTGGCGCCCATGGTGTATGAGCAGGGGCTGGGAGGTAGGGCGGTTGTGTCACGTCGGGTTGAAGTTACAAACCTGCCCCTATTGAAAATATTTGCCTACATCGATTTTGGCGAGTCGAGTTTGTTTTGCTGCCCCGTGTATGAATGGGAAATGGAGGGAGAAAGCAGAGGTCTTTAGACGACCTTGAATCAAATTGTGTTGCCGCCCATGTTTGGCGCCCGTGTCGGAATGGGCTCGAGGCCGTGCCACGTCTAATTAAAGTTACTAACCTACCCTTTGAGGAAGCGGTGGAAATCGGGCGATGGGTTGTCGGGTATGGGGTGACGGTAATTTCCATCTCCCAAATACTTTGGCTTGAACTGCCGGCGTGGGAGTGGACATTTTGCCGCTTCTTTAATTTTGGGACAATAAGCATCACGTTTACCCGGCCTAAATTCGAATCCATTTTGTATTCCTATCGAATCTTTATTAATCATTCTATGTGTTTTTATATCTTGAAAAGCATGACAAATATTATTCCACTATCATATATGAATATGATTTACAAATGCCGATACTCGAATTAGAAGCTAGAATCCGGTTTAAGGTGAATTGAATATTTGGAACACTTTATGTCCAACTCAAGTGTCACCCGCGCAAAGGTGTACTCCATTTAGATATGTACACAAAAATAAGTCAATCAACTAATAATGTTCAAAACTAACAGACATATAAACACTTATAGAATATATGGATCAATAATATCAACTAACATACATAAGCCGGGGCTGTACTTTTTTTGCTAGAAGAGCATCCTTTTTTAGCAAAGCTAGTACAACATCTTGGCCCTTTCGATCCGTGCCACTTATGGTCCATCTTATACTATTATTGTTGAATGCCATTCAACCCTATTGAATTTGTGGTCGTCGAAAATCAAAATGAAATGTCTCAAGGTCTTATCAATTAATACGAGTTGTGCTCAAATAAAATTATAAATCAAAAACAAAAACAATTATTACATGATCTCTAAAACAAATGGTTTGATCGATTACATGAACAAACAACACAAAAGGTTATTCAACGATGGAAAGAACATTTCACCTATGATTTACCAAGTGGAATTTAATTTCCTTTTTCCTTGAGGACCTTAACAATGCGTTGGGTCTCAGCTTGCTTCGTTTTGAAATCCACCAAATATTTAATAGTTGAGTCTCTTTGATTGTGTTGTTTGCTTCCTCAACATGTCAACTTCATCTCTAAGTGCAAAAAGAATCTCTTTCTACCACTAGTTTAGCCTCTAGAGCATCCGGTTGGCAATTCATGATGCGATTGGGCGGTGCCACTCGTGGGATGATACAACGTCCATGGGGACCTCGCTCTTTGATCTTGGGCTAACCTGTTTTGCCATTAAAATTCGATTGGATCCCAAAAAGTTGAAGTTAGCAAAACATCTCAATGGGAGTTATAACACAAACCGTTAAACAACCAAGGAATTAAAGAGTTTCAATTGGATCTTTGAAAAGTAGTTATTAACATCATTGTAACCGGTTGTTGCAGCCAAAGAAGTTAAACAAACAAGTTTTGCAAAAGGTACGCATTGGAGTTTCTCTTGGATCCGAAAAGTTGAGTAGCGATGGCGTGTGATTAGAGCAACCAGCAATGGCAAAAGTAGTTAAACAAACAAGTTTTGCAAAAGGAACCTTGTTGTGGCATTAGATTTTCTCTTGGATCTTGAAAAGTTGAGTCTTGAGTAACTTGATTAGTGCAACAAGTTACAGACACCCTTTGTTACACAATTATATTTTTGAAAAACCTCTTTGCAATTGGACTTCAATTGGATCCTAAAAACTTGAAGCTGGGAAGATGATTACACCAACAAATTCAGACAAACCGGTAACAAGGAAGTTTACGAAAACATACCTGTTGTTCCAGCGGAGTTTAGTTGGATCCCATAAACTTGAATGTTAGCAATCAATAAATAAAGTTTTGCAAAGCCATAAGAAACTAACATCAAACTAGTAAAACTAACCAGTTTTGTAGCGTATTTAATTACACATGAAACTAACAACCAACATATTAAAATAATAAAATGGTCCGTCTACCAGCAACATAGACATATGTAAATTTCTTTGATGTAAGCAAAATGACTCCAACACATATATAAGTTAAAAGATGGTGTCCCTCATATAAAACGACAATTGTCTATCTATGAACATGCAAACATTACTAGTGCTACAAGTGATAACAGCAAACTATTTAAACAAACATGGTATTAGAGCGTAAATTACACATGAATTCTGCTGCACCCTAAGTACATATGACCAACTATCTTTGGCAAGTAGCTATTTAAGTTCGGAAAAACACGAAATTCTTAACAGAAGTATCAAACACATAGATAAGGCGTAATCTATAATAGGATTAACAGGCTATGGCATTATGTAATCATAGCAAACTAAATTAAGCCAAACAACGTAATTGAACAATTTTGCAATAAGTGGCTAACTAAAATTCAAGGGAAGTGGCGAACTTCGCTAGCTCTTTTAGGCACCCTTATTTTTTAAACACAAGGTTTGAAGGACTCCATGGCATCAATTGCTTGGAATCCCGGGTCCCAATACTTCTTTCCCACACTCGTTGGTAAGTCAAATGGTTAATCTGGTAAGATGGTGCGTCTTTGATATGTTATATGAGGACATGTAGTTAGACTAGTTGTAGCCACACATCCCTGGCTTTTTTTGTATATTTCATGCAATTCGTTTGACATATCGAGATATAAGCAATCTATAATAGGATGAAAAATCCTTCACATTATTGGCGAACTAGGTTCATAGAAACAAGCAATTCAACCATTACGTGGGTAAATCAAAAGCGCCACTAGAATATTTTCACTACCCCAATCATACAAAAAGGCGGGCCACCGTGGGAGCTGGTATGGTGGCCGCCTCGGGTTGGCTGGAAAGTGTGCATGAGTCGTCCGGGTTGGCCCGAGGCTAGTCTTTTGTCCCAGCGCATGAAGGCAATGTAAAAAATGAAAAAAATTACAATTTGGATGGGCCAAACGTAAAGTGCAAGGCATGCCCTATAGCCCGGCCCCAAGCGAAACCTCCCATATCATTCGACAACGGAAAAATCCCAATTCCTTTGCACTAGCCTCGATCCGGTTTGCTCCTAACCTAGGCTGTCGTTGGACGGAGAAACCGCACTTCCTCGTGCCCTCGTTGGAGGCGGTCACCGAGCTTCAAGAGAATGGAAGGACAAGAAGATGAAGATCCAACCCGGGTGTAGCCTTTGCATGGGAGGCGTTGGGGCACCATGGGCATGGCATCGAGCTTGGCCAAGCGGACGTTGCAACTTGCAAAAGCAGCATGCATGCGGCAGTACATCACATCCAAATTATATCCAATTCAACTGTTCAATTTCCCAAAGTTAAACTGGCGGTGTTGTAAAACTGCTTGTATGTAGGGAATCTATGAAATTGAAACCAATTTCTTCTTATTTTTAACTCCCCAATCAATCTTTGGGGAATCGATGTATCTAATCAAGTTTAGGTGCAAACATACAAGATTATGTTGTTCTTGAGCCTGAAGTGTCTAATGAACAGCGCTAATGAAGGATTTGATGCAAACATTTTACATGCTCCTGGTGATGAACATATAGTGTCTAATGAGGGGATCTAATGCAAGCATTTTCAAGATCCCATTGAAGGATATAGTGTCTAATGATGATCTGCTATGTTGAGAGAGACATAGAGATTTGGGGCATTGATGACAAACAAATTATAGCACATCTTCATGGCGAGAAACATCGAGGCCATCTACGAAGAATCCCGTATCATGACAACGTAGCATAAATACTTTTCTAATCTATTATTTGAAACTATTGGCATACTTGTGCGGGATAGATATATTGATATATAGTTTATTTGGTTATAGGTGTAATTACACTTCGATATTTTCAGCGGAGAGCGAATAATTCAAGCGGTTGGAGACCATGTTAGTAGTCCTTGTACACCATGTTGCATTTTGTGTTTTTGGTGCTTGCATCATTTAGTGTTTTATAATATGGACTACTTTGGATCATTAGCTGGTTTTAAAGTGCATGTAACTTCCATTTCTCAAGTTATGTTGATTTCCGGTTGCAAGTGCCCCATTATTTTTTAAGTTAATGTTAAGCCCTGGTAACTTGAATTAGTGGATCCGCCACTACACATGAATCATACATGAGCGGTATGAATTAAATGAAATGAGGGACTTCGCTAGCTCATTGTATAGGCTCCTTTGCAGCTCTGCTTGCGGCAGGATGTTCCATGTACAAGTCCATGTTACCACTTTCTTGGATGTCGGCCTTGTGCTCCGCATCCCCCTCTGCATTTTTGAACGGCGAATGGTTGATCAAATCGGAGGAATCGACCTTCTTTGCTTGGGAGGGCGGATACCCAAGGTTATATGGGTGTCGAGGTGTGTACAGATCCGTAGAGTTGTCGCCCGCTAAAAAAATGGTTTTGCTTGTTTGGATGATATTCCGGAAGAAACAAGAGTTAAAGTCGAGTTGCATATGCGGTAAGCTAAAGAAGGTGTAAGGATATCCAAACATCGTCGGAATAGTGCACAAGGGTGATGTGTGGATACCTAGTTAAGAGGCGTTTGGGCATGCTGCCTAGCTAGAGTCGGGTCACTTCAAAGCCGTTGAGGGTGATCCTTTGGCGTTAGCTGGCGGCCGCGGATGTAGATCTTGAGTGGCAGCAGGCTTCTGATCCGTGGGCAGACCGTTGGTGAACCCAACGGCCTCGGGGGAATCGACGATGTACTCGGTTAAGTAGCCGGTGAGGTGGGAGGCGGTGTCGGTGAAATTACTGATGCGGTGGAATTGGTGTCTGTGAGGCACATCCGGTTGCGTGGCCGGCGTTGTCGGTGGACCACCGGTGTGGTGGGCGGTAGATGAGGTAGCTCGATGCAGCGGTGAAGCAAGACCGTCGTCTTCGTCGTTGTCGTAAACGCGGTGGGGAAAGAGGCGAGGCGATGATTTGAACTTTGCTTGGGTTGGGGCGAATTAAGGGTTTGAGCAATCTAGGCGTGGAAGGGATGGTGGAGAAGGGAGATTTTGCAGGGCTGGAATTGGGGCCGCGGAATATTTCCATCCAAACATGGAAACCGAACTTATTTTGTCATCCGTTATTTTTTGGGGGAGGAGGGAGGGAGGGGGGGTGGAGTGGTGCCTAAGCGTCCGTCGACACCGACCACCCGACATGACCCTGGTCTGCCTTTGGTGTTGAGAATGCAAAGCGAATCTTATGTATTACCATGCCGTGTTTTCCTTGCAAATAATTAGTCATTGAAAGCGAGATACTATAAATTAATTAATGAGGAGTTATTTTAAAAAAATCAAAAGCGGTATACGCTAAGGTGGATTAGAATGTGTGTCACATAATTAGTTATTTGAATTAGAGTGTGTGTCACATAGCAATCTCCAATTCTAGCGTGGATTTAGCATTTCACGGTATCCCACTACTTTTTAATACAAATTCATATGTATATGGTGAACACCATGGTAGTGAAAACTTTGGATGGATTCAAACATATGACCTACAAAATAGCACAACAATAAGTCAATGTCAACTTTTGCAAACCTAGTATGTACGAATTGAAATAACTACCCATATGCATGGTCCTCGGTTCAAATCTTACAATGTAACCAAATTGAAACATCGATATTAAGTCTCCTTTATCTACATTCAAATGTTGTTTTTATTTTTCCGGGCAATCTTTCTCCAACCACCTTAGGAAGCTATGGGTTGACACCCAATTCTTTCTCTCCATGCGATCTCTAACTCTCTCAACTACACCCCTTTTTCCACTATGTTACCAAATGTATTTACCTCACACCCGTTCCCCATGCGGGTCTCTCTCTCCCTCCCACCCTCTCTGCTAGATACATGCATTGCCTTTCTAGCCCCCAAGCTCTCGTCTTGCCCTGTTTAATCTATCGGTCACTCCCTAAAGGCTTTGTCTCCTCTTTCTTCCTTACGGACCACACTCACTCAATCTCGCTCTCTTTATCGAGTCTCCATTAACCTCATTTTCTTTCACACACAAATGATATATATCCCTTTAGGGCCTCGATCGACACCTCCTTCTCCCTATTGTCTATCTAGGCGGTCCATCCAAGCTGCCCCCTCTTTCAACCTCATGGCGGGCTCCTTTCGCTTTCGCCTCTCTCTCTCTCTCTCTCTCTCTCTCTCTTTGTATGTTCGATTGACCCGCTCTTTCTTGGACACAAAGCGATATATCTCCATGTTTGACCCAATTCGACATATTAAATGTTGTATACTCTCTCCCACATTGTCTATCGGTCCACTCTCTCCAACCCGTCTCCTCTTTCGATCGTGACACCCCACTCGCTCAATCTCTCTCCTTTATATATTAATCAATTGACCTTGCTTCCTCCACGCACAAAATATATCTACATTGTGGTTGGATCATCTCAAAGCTCTATCTTAAATTCCCTTCCCAAAGCTCAATCAAAATATTCTCTAGAGCATATATATCTTTTCAATGAATGTGGGACCACACTCACTTTGTCTCTCTATCTTATGTTCTCGATTGACCTCACTTTCTCCGCGTATCTTCCATTTGAAACTACCTATCTATCTATTAATAGGGCTATTTACATTGCGAGGGGACTCCAACCTTGGATTAATTTGTGTAGGCATTTATCGGTTTTAGATTATATTTTCATAGCATTGACCCCTTCTCCAAACACCGTTACCTTCCGCCTCCCCAATTGATTTCCCCTGGCCGTTCATCACTCTCTCTCCGTCCTTTCTAGCCTTCATCGCCCTTTGGTATTATGCAAAAAACTCTTTGTTCTCTTTAATTATTACAAATAAGCTACAAAACTACAATTAGTCAACCTTTGGAATGGAACAAATTTGACCCACAAATTAAAGTTTTCACGAACTACACAGGGGCCCCTGTCATGAAACAAATTTGGACCCATATACAAATTAAAAAATAAAGGGCGAGGATCGAGCATCGACCATGGCCTTCAAGCACATCGTCGATGCAAACATCGTAGAACATCAATGTTTGTTGCCCCCCTTTGTTCATATAATGTTTTATATTACCACATCCTATTTAATGGATAACATGTAATATTATTTTTAGTACATTAGTGGGACGGCTCGTTAGCATGTACTATTAGCCTTCACTTCTTTGGTGGGTTCCATGTGTGCTCTCTCTCTCTCCCCTTTCGCCGTTTAGGCCTTGCGGGCAAACCGAAGAACTTCAGACGATGTTGCCATTGAACCATATCGGGCCGGCGTTCCAAATTTCTGCACCCGTTTCACGTACTAGTAGTACTAGTCAATGTTGCGTGCAATGCATGTTAATTTGGAAGTATATTAAGTGCATGCGGATATTAAGTAGGATATTATTTGCGTGTTATTATTGTTAGAACTATTTTGGCATGAAATTAAGCTGCGCTAACGTGTTGAGTGCTTGACATTGAAACAGTCTAGGTCATTGGATGAGAAGGAATACATGTGGCTTGATGTGGTTTTATATTTAATTTGTCGGCTCTAGCGGAACATCAATCGATCAAACCATAGATTTCATTCATCGACTCCGACTCTACATTCATCTGACGATCGATCTAAAATAAGCGGAAATGATAAGCGTTGGGTTTTAAGCATGGTCTGAATGTTTTCATGGCAAACTTAGATTATCTTTTGGCCCGGGAAGGTCTTCTTGGTTGGAAGCGGCTCCCTCATTCGTGCTCTTGTGTCGTCGGGCCCAAAAGGCGGCGGCGGCGTCTTCGCCCGTTGTTGGCGATCTCTGATGTTGGCCCTAACTTCAAGGAAGGCCACAATGTTACGGACTTTGGTCTCCGGGAGGCGAGTCAATTGGTGGGAGGAAGCGGTGGCGTTAGTGGAAAGCGGTCGGGGTGGCCATCCATGCCCCGAGGGGGCGCCCCCTTGGGGACAAAGCGGCAATGGCGGCGGCGGATACGGTCCCGGGCATCGGCATGGCGCCTGCGTGGTGCAGCAGGGCGTAATCTCAAGCAAGTGCATGGGTGTGCGTGTGATTACTGACGCATGCGGCCCGGTGCCCAGCGTGAAAGTTTCGGGGACCTCGTGGAACCCCGTGGCTGAAGGAAATATGCCCTAGAGCAATAATAAAGTTATTATTTATTTCCTTATATCATGATAAATGTTTATTATTCATGCTAGAATTGTATTAACCGAAAACATAATACATGTGTGAATACATAGACAAACATAGTGTCACTAGTATGCCTCTACTTGACTAGCTCATTGAATCAAAGATGGTTAATTTCCTAGCCATAGACATGAGTTGTCATTTGATTAGCGGGATCACATCATTAGGAGAATGATGTGATTGACAAACCCATTCCGTTAGCCTAGCACTTGATCGTTTAGTATGTTGCTATTGCTTTCTTCATGACATATACATGTTCCTTAACTATGAGATTATGCAACTCCGTTTGGAGGAACACTTTGGGTGCTACCAAAGCGTCCTGCAATGTGGGTGATTATAAAGGGTACTACAGGTGTCTCCAAAGGTACATGTTGGGTTGGCGTATTTTGAGATTAGGTTTTGTCACTCCAATTGTCGGGAGAGGTATCTCTGGGCCCTCTTTAATGCACATCACTATAAGCCTTGCAAGCAATGTAGCTAATGGTTAGTTCGGAATAATGCATTCAGTGAGTAAAGAGACTTCGTGCGAGATTGAACTAGGTATTGGATACGGATCGAATCTCGGGCAAATAACTACCGATAACAAAGGGAACAATTATGTTGTTATGCGGTTTGACCGATAAAGATCTTATAGAATATGTAAGGACCAATATGAGCATCCAGGTTCCCTATTGGTTATTGACCAAGAATAGTTCTAGGTCATGTCTACATAGTTCTCGAACCCGTAAGTTCTTGCAAAAGGTTTCGATGCGGTTATATTATGAGTTTATTAGTTTTGATGTACCGGCGGAGTTAAGTCGGAGGATGGGGCGAAGGAATCTGAAAGGGACGTAAAGATCGATATATTGGACGACTATATTGGAGTTCGGAAGGTTCGAGTCATTCGGGTATTTTTGAATCGGAGAGTTCGAGAATTCGCCGGGAGTATATGGGCCTTATTGGGCCATCAGGAATAGAGGGAGATCGAAAGGAAGGGGCGCGGCCCCCTCTGGTCCAATTGGACAAGGGTGCAGCCCCTTTTCCTTCCTCCTCCCCCCTTTCCTTCTCTCCTACTCCAACAAGGAAGGGAGTCCTACTCCCGGTGGGAGTAGGACTTCTCTGGCGTCCCCTCCGGCGGCCGGCCCCTTCCCCTTGCTCCTTTTATATGGGCGGGGGGGCACCTCAAGAGACAAGTTGATCTTCGTGATCGTTCCTTAGCGTGTCGGTGCCCCTCCACCATATTCCACCTCGGTCATATTCGCGGAGTTTGGCGAAGCCCTCGGATAGAACATCATCATCATCCCCGCCCGTCGTCTTGTGGTACTCATCCCGAACTTTCTGGATCGGGTCCGGGGGGTCGTCATTAGCTGAGCGTGTGCTGAACTTCGGAGGTGCCGTCGTTCGGTCTTGGATCGGTCGGATCGTGAGGCGTCGACTACATCAACAGCGTTGTTATAGCGCTTCCTTTCCGGTCTATGAAGTGCGTGGACCCTCCCCCTCATTGCTATGCATCACCATGATCTTGCGTGTGCGTGGGAAATTTTTGAAATTACTATGTTCCCAACAGTGGCATCGAGCCTGGTTTTATCGTTGATGTTATATGCCAAGTAGAACACAAGTGAGTTGTGGGCGATATAAGTCATCTTGCTTACCACCATGTCATACTTTGGCTCGGCGGTATTGTGAGATAAGGGCCGGACCGACATTACGGTAATTTCGAGATGGTTTCCCGTTCGGCACCGTGCTTAAAGGTGGCGGCGGGTGTCTGTCTCTCACTTTAGTTGAATCGAGTTGGCTCGCCCGGTCCTTGCGAAGGTTAAAACAACACCAACTTGACAAACTATTGTTGTGGTTTTGATCGTGGTAAAACGGTTCTTGCTCAGCCCGTAGCAGCCACGTAAAATTTGCAACAAAAAGTAGAGGGCGTCTAACTTGTTTTTGCGGGGGCATGTTGTGATGTGATATGGTCAGGCGGATGCTATATTTTGTTGTATGAGATGATCATGTTTTTAACGAAGTTATCGGCTTGGCGGGGAGCCATATGGTTGTCACTTTTGTATGAAATGCAAACCCATAATTGCTTTACTTTATCACTAAGGGTAGCGATAATCGTGAAGCAATAGATGGGTAGCGACAACAATGCTACGATGGAGATCAAGGTGTCGGCGGTGGCGATGGTGATCCGGCGTTGCCGGAGATGGAATCACAAGCACAAGATGATGATGGCCATATCATATCACTTATATTGATTGCATGTGATGTTTATCCTTTATGCATCTTATCTTGCTTTTTTGGCGGTAGCATTTTAAGATGATCTCTCACTAAAATTATCAATAAGTCTTCTCCTGGTATGCACCGTTCCGAAAGTTCTTCGTCTTTGGACACCATTGTGATCGGGTGTGATAGGCCTCGTTCAAATACAGCGGGTGCAAAACAGTTGCCGCGAATACTCGGTTAAACTTGGCGAGCCTAGCATATAACAGATATGGCCGGAACACGGAGACCGAAGGTCGGCGTGAATCATATAGTAGATATGATCAACATATTGATGTTCACCTTGAAACTACTCCATCTCCGTGATGGTCGGACATGGTTTAGTTAATTTGGATCACGTAATCACTTAGAAGATTAGAGGGATGTCATCTAAGTGGGAGTTCTTAAGTAATATGATTAATTGAACTTAAATTTATCATGAACTTAGTCTGGTAGTATTTTGCAAATTATGTTTAGATCAATAGCTCGGTTGTTGCTTTCATATGTTTATTTTGATATGTTCCTAGAAATAATTATGTTGAAAATGTTAGTAGCAATGATCGAATTGGATCCGTGATCGAGGTTTATCCTCATTGCTGCGAATTATGTCCTTGATGCACCTAGGTACAGACCTATTGGGAGCGGATCCGGGGCGTTATGAGCGTTTGGCTAGCTCAATATGATGACTACTTGATAGTTTAGTGCACCATGTGGCAGAATCGGGACTTCAAAGGCGTTTTGAGCGTCATGGACCATATGAGATGTTCGGAATTGAAGTTAATATTTCAAGCAAATACCGAGTTGAGAGATATGAAGTCTCCAACAAGTTCTATAGCTAAAAGATGGAGAGAATCGCTCAACTAGTGAGCTGCTCAGTTATGCAGGTACTTCAATCGCTTGAATCAAGTGGGAGTTAATCTTCGGATAAGATAGTGATTGAAAATTCTCTAGTCACCATCACTAAGTTACTAGAACTTCGTGATGAACTATAGTATGCAAGGGATGATGAAAATGATTCGAGCTCTTTGATGTTGAAATCGGGGTAGAAATCAAGAAAGAGCATCAAGTGTTGATGATTGACAAGAACACTAGTTTCAAGAAAGGGAAAGGGAAAGGGAACTTCAAGTAGAATGACAAGCAAGTTGTCACTCCGGAAGAAGCCCAAAGCTGGACCAAAGCCGCGGTGCTTACCAAAAAATGATCCTTTGGAAGCGAAATACCCGAATATTTGGTGGATAAGAAGGATGGAAAAGTGAACAAGGGTATATTTGATATACATGTTATTGATGTGTGCCTTACTAGTGTTTATAGTAGCCCGTATTTGATACTTGTTGGTTGCTAAGATTAGTAACTTCGAAACAGGATTCTGAAAAAAAACTATTTGAAGGGAAGTGGCGATGAGTGTTGGAAGTAGCTCCAAGATTGATATGATCATCATCACACCTCCCTAACTTGGGATTAGTGTTAAACCTAAATAAATGTTATTTAGCTTTTGTTGAGCATGAATATGATTTGATCATGTTTATTTTCTGATTCATTTAAAAATCGAAGAATAATTGTTGTTCATTTACATGAATAAAACCTTCAATGGTCATACACCCAATAAAATAGTTTGTTGGATCTCGATCGTAGTGATACACATATTCATAATATTGATGCCAAAAGATGCAAAGTTAATAATGATAGTGCAACGTATTTGTAACTTGCCGTTTAGGTCATATTGGTGTAAAGCAATGAAGAAACTCCATCTTGATGGGATTTTGGAATCACTTGATGCTTGAACCATGCCTTATGGGCAAGATGACTAAAACTCGTTCTCGGAACAATGGGCCCTGACTTATTGGAAATAATACATAGATGTATGCAATGATGAGTGTTAAGGCTCATGGCATGTATCGTTATTTTGACCTTCACAGATGATTTGAGAGATATGGGTATATCTACTTGATGAAACACAAATCTGAAACATTTGAAAAGTTCAAAAGAATTTAGGTGAAGTGGAAATCATCGTAACAAGAAAATAAAAGTTTCTGATATGATGGGAGGTAAAATATTTGAGTTCAGTTTGGTCTTCAATTAAAACAATGTGGAATAGTTTCACCTCCAACCGGAACACCACAATGTTATGGTGTGTCGGTTAACCGTACTTTATTTTGATATGGTGCGATCAATAATGTCTCTTACCAATTTACCAATATCGTTTTGGGGTTATGCATTGAGACATCTGCATTCACGTTTAATAGGGCACCATCTAAATCCGTTGAGGCGACCCTATGAACTATGGTTTAATAAACCTATCTTTCGTTTCTTAAAGTTTGGAGTTCGATGCTTATGTGAAAAAGTTTCATCTGATAAGCTCAAACCCAAATCGGAATGTGTCTTCATAGAATACCCAAAAACTGTTGGGTACACCTTTATCCAAATCCGAAGGCAAGATATTCGGCTAAAATGGATCCTTTCTAGAAGGTTTCTCTCGAAAGAAGTGAGTGGGAGGAAAGTAGAACTTGATGAGGAAGCCTTCTCCCAAATTGGAAAGTAGTTCATCATAGAAATCAGTTCTAGTGATTTCACCAATTAGTGAGGAAGCTTTAATGATCATGAAGCTTGGATCAAGTTACTACCGAACTTTGTAGATCTTTGTTAAGATCCGCACGGTGATATGGTAATCCTATTAAACATGTTACTAGACCATGATAAACCTACGAACTATGAGGCGATGATGAGCCCGATTCCGAAATGGTTTGAGACCATGAAATCGAGATGGGATCCATGTATGAGAACAAAGTGTGGACTTTGATTGATTTGCCCGATGATCGGCAAGCATAGAAATAAATGGATCTTCAAGAGGAAGGCGGACGTTGATAGTAGTGTTACTATCTACAAAGCTCGACTTGTTGCAAAAGGTTTTGACAAGTTCAAGGTGTTGAATCGATGAGATTTTCTCACTCGTAATGATGTTAAATCTTCCGAATCATTTAAATTGCCACATTTTGAAATCGGAAATGGATGTCAAAACTGCATTTAATGGTTTATTAAAGAAGAGTTGATATGATGCAACGGAAGGTTTTCAATCCTGATGCTAACAAAATGTGCAACTGGGAATTAAAAATTGGTAAATCAGTTGGAATATCACTTTGATAAGTTTCAAAAGCATATAGTTTTATTAAATTGGGTGAAGCCTGTATTTACTAAAGTGATGGGAAAACTCGCCCGAAAATAAGGATGAATATTTTGTGAAATAATTAAAAATTTTTTGGAAAGCATAAAAGGGTATTTGAAAGATTCTTTAAAAGAAAGACCCGGTAAGTATTCTATTGAGATAAGATCTATAGAGTGATAAGGCGGCATAAGTTTTTCAATGAGTACAACCTTGACAAGTTTTGAATATTAAAATGGAAGCAAAGAAAGAGTTTCTTCCCGATTACAAGGTTGAATTAAAGACTCAAAGCCCGACCCCGGGAAATAGAAAAAATGAAAATCATTCCCTATCCTCTTGGTTTATAAATAGCATTTGTGAACGATATTGTATACCCTTTGGTTTGGCAAAGATAAATTTTATCAATATAGATTTTGGAAGGGTAAATCCTTGGAGGACTGAAATATTTCTCATTATGGAGTGAAAAAAGAGGGTATAAAGATTACAACGATAAAGTTTTACATCAGATGACTTAACTAATCTGGATACATAGAAAGTGGGACAATTAGCTAGGTAGCTCCGTGCGAGATTTAGCATAGAATATTTAAAATACTATTGAATGTGGATTGACTAACCTTCCGAGCAAAACGTCTTTAGTATCTTTGGGTTTAATACATAGGATGTGAACTAGATTATTGACTCTAGAAACCCTTTGGGTGTTGGTCACAAAATTAACTTGGGTGAAATTCTAAAGAATATTGGTGTTAAATACATGGCGATTGAATAGTTTTGACTCATGGGAAGGGGAGGCTGAAGGAAATATGCCTGAGGAATAATAAAGTTATTATTTATTTCCTTAATTCAGTAAAGTTTATTACATGCTAGAATTGATCTGAAACATAATCTGGGAAATACATAGAAAACAAGGCACATATGTTTTATGCGTTGAATAAAGATTTAAGTTTTAGCCATAACATAGTTGTATTTGTTAGGGCAATATTAAGAATAGTTTCAAACCCATTCCGTTGCCACATTGATCGTTTATATGTTTTTGTTTTTCAGATTTAGAGTTCCTGTAACATAAGATTATGAATCCGTTTGGGGAACATTTGGGTTCCAAGGTCACAAATAACGGGGATTTAAAAAGTATTGGTTTCCAAGGAATGGGGGGCGAGAGAAGGGTCCTCCAATTGGGGAAAGGACCTCCCTC
>JAHIAM010016101.1:0-19894 GCA_021605205.1 Aegilops longissima
CTGGGACGCAATGTCGGTGGCCTTCATCTCTGCCCAAGATGTTTTGACACGGCAAGAGCCATCCGCGCCTCAATACACGCCGACCGCTTCATTGTGTCGATACGCAGTACCGCATCAAGGAACTGCTGCACTAAGCCAAAATAACTCGGGCCGAGGTCCGCTCGGCAACAAATGAGTCATGACATGCTTCATGGCAAGTCCGGATAATCGATTCAGCTCGCCCATTCGCCAACCGATCGTCAATGTAAGAGGACGCCCGACTATGGAATTGCGACCAAAATAGCTCTTCCTTCGTGCCCTTTCCGCCTCTGAAGTGCTCGATCAAGGTTCGCAGCGCCGCCGCTAAGTCCAGATAAGCATCCTTCAACTCCACAGCTTGTCCAACCGAGCATACTTCGGATCCAGATATTTCTCCGCAGTAAACGGGTTTCACCGCAATATCCCCGCCCGACTCAGCTCCTCCTTTGCAGCTCTCATCGCGAACGGGCATCCTTGGCTTCGGCGGTGGCCTTTTAGGTCCTCTTGTTCCGCTTTGACGTTTTTTTCAAGAACCCCGCAGCGGTCGGTAGCATTCTTCAGCTTCAAGGCCATATCGCCATTTCTCTTGCTTCGGCAAAGGAGCAGCCTGCTCGCTTTCAGCTCTTCGCCGCCTTTTAAAGCGACCGTGATTACTCTTTCGGCTTGTTTTTAGCTCGGCGAAGTTCCGCCCGCAGCCTCTCCACAAGAGCCGCACCATCCGCATCAAAGCATACAAGTAGTAAGGCATAGGCGCCAAGCTCCCTTACCAGTGTCCGCGAGAAGTCGTGATACCTTGTGACTCGTCAAACCGCTTATCGACCAACGGATGTCCGTGATTCGCTTCGCTGTTGCCGCTTAGTTCGCAATTCATCATCCGCTAGCCACCGGACGCCCGCCACCTACATAGGAACGCCGACATGTTAGTATCGAGATTATGATCTCGCACGCTGTCGCTTTTGACAACATACCGAGTCTCGTGGGCTACTATCTATACAGGCGATTCTATATGCATAACGCCGAAGGTACATCATTTTTTTGTACCTCAAACCCCGCCAAGAACTTCGCGGCTTCATGCAATCTGCTCGGATGCAATTTTTTCAATCACCATAGCCATTAGCGCACGGTGATCTTTCGAGATAGACGCCGCCGAGCAGGTCCTTCAGCTCCTCCGACCGCACGCCAGCTTGGCGCTGGACTCGGGAAACTCTCCGCGACGACACTCAGTGGTCGCCTACCACATGAAGGCGCGATAGGTGGAGGCGACGCCTCCATCATCTCCGCATTTAAGATCCTCAAGACGAGCTCGCTAAGAAGGGCTGAGATCCCAACTACAAGGTACAATTTCGGTTATCTTCAGAAATAAATACAGGGATATCCTTTATTCACAAGACCCCTTCTTTTTACTTACGGCTCGCTGGTGGGCTGATCCCCTTGGGGAAATAGTGTGGCTGGGGTACTTCCCAGCGCCGGACTTTCTGACGAAGACTTCTTTCCCCGCTTTGAGGCCTTGGCTTCCGGGTCTTCGGAAGCGGTCCTCTTCTCCCCTTGGAGGGTAGGATCCTTGATCCCTCCTTCCTTGAAAGCCTCCTTCATGGAGGCGCTTGCTTCCTCGCTCCCCCCTTCGCTTTCTTTTAAAAGGCGCGCCTTCAACATCTTGGTCAAGATGGGATCCGCGTGGTCTCTGGGAGGGGAGCCGGACACCTTATCAACTTTGCCTTAGCTATCCACTCCTGTTCAAGAAACGGCTCCTTTAAGGGCAAATATAAGATAAATGAACGAACAGCCTATCCGGGTACAGGACTACTTACTTGAGTATCTGGTCGATTGCAGCTTAGACCTGCGTCCTCAGTCAAGTCCGGACATTTCTCTTGTGATCCAAAGAACAGTTTATACATCTCCACGGGCGTCGCGCCCATAAAATGTTGGAGAGCTCGTGGTCCCTCCGGATTAAACTCCCACGCATGTAGGGGGCGACGCTTGCAGGCGTATACGCCTAATCAGCATAACTCTGCGCCGCCACGCACCAGATTGATCTCTTTCCCGGAGGTCTCAATGCGGCGCTGCAATGAGGAACGCCCTGGACGGCCCCTCACGAGCCCCGGTTGACCCATGATGCCAGCCCTGTGGTGGACCTGAGGAAGGCGGTGGCGCCACCCATTTGGTGCCCCCGAGCGTGATATAAAACCACTCCTGCTGCCACAAACCAAGCTCCTCCTAAAAGAGCCTCGGCCATGGAGCATCAGCAAGACTTGCTTATGACCACCCTCCAAGACTCTGCCTGTTGCCCTCGATCATCTTCGCTCCACCTCAAGGCCTTGAGCCACAATCCGAAGTGAGGGGTAATGCGGAGGAAGGCTTCACATAAAACAATAAATGACGAGATGTGGAGGATGGACTCCGGATTCAAGTCATGGAATTCCAGCCCATAATAAAACATGAGCCCCCGCACAAAGGGATCCGCCGGAAGCCTAAACCTCAAGGAAGTGAGACACTAACACCACACTCTCACCGGCTCGAGTGGGAATGACCTGCCCCGGGCAGGTAGCCTATGCGAAATTTCGCCGTTAGATACTCCGCGCCTCGCAGTTTTAGCACATCTTCTTCCGTGACGGAAGAAGGCATCCATCGGCCGTGTTGGTCGGAGCCGGACATCGTCGAAGGTCCGAAGCGCCTAAAACTGAAGCTTTGGGTGTTGGAACTTGAAGCGAGAGGCGTATTCGATTGAGATTGGAAAAAAGAAGAGGGCCTTGGTCTCGTTATAAAGAGGTTGAATACCAAGAGCCTCCCCGTGATCGATTGGGACTCGCTCGATAGAGGAGGCGCGTTAACGGGCGCAGCTGGGTTACCCACGTCCGTATTGATGAGAATCCTGAATAAGGGGCACGATCTACGCTTTGATAAGACGTGCTAAGGAAACCGCCGCTAAACGCTACCGAGGTGGGACAGTAAAAACGATTCAATAAAGGTCCGCCGTGGTGTGATGTCACGCGGAATACGCCGCAGATCAGTGCAAAAATTATTCTCTCTACGGTTATATGTGGAACTTGTTTTGCAGAGCCGACACTATCCTTGTGTTCAAACCTTCTATGAAGTATTCAGAGGAGGAACCCGCCTTTGCAATGCCGAAGACAATATGCTACCGGACTCGCGCCATTGAATCCTGGTTCTGGGCTACCGAGGAGTCCTCGACTAGGGGTGTCCGGATAGCCGAACTATCATCTTTGGCCGACTCGGACCATGAAGATACAAGATTGAAGACTTCGCCCCGTGTCCGGATAGGACTTTCCTTGGCGCCGAAGGCAAGCTTGGCGATACGGATATGTAGATCTCCTACCATTGTAACCGACCCTGTAACCCTAACCCTATTCGCATCTATATAAACCGAAGGGTTTTAGTCCATAGGACGGACAACAATCATACCATAGGCTAGCTTCTAGGGTTTAGCCTCTCCGATCTCGTGGTAGATCTACTCTTGTACTACCCATATCATCAATATTAATCAAGCAGAGTAGGTATTACCTCCATCGAGAGGGCCCAACCTGGGTAAAAACATCGTGTCCCTTGTCTCCTGTTACCATCCGCCTAGACGCACAGTTCGGGACCCCTACCCGAGATCCGCCGGTTTTGACAACCGACATAATCCCTTCACGGTCACTTACTTAAAGTGAGATCTGATAGATATGATAAGATAATATTTTTGGTATTTTATAATAAAGATGCAAAGTAAAATAAAAGGCAATAAAATAGCTAAGTGTTGGAAGATTAATATGATGGAGAATAGACCCGGGCCATAGGTTTCACTAGTGGCTTCTCCCAAGAGCATAAGTATTACGGTGGGTGAACAAATTACTGTTGGGCAATTGATAGAATTGAGCATAGTTATGAGAATATCTAGGTATGATCATGTATATAGGCATCACGCCCCCGATAATTAGACCGACTCGCCTCAGATCTACTACTATTACTCCACACGCCGACCGCTATCCAAAGATGCATCTAGAGTATTAAGTTCAAAAGAATGAGTAATGTTTAAGTAAGATGACATGATGTAGATGGATAAACTCATGCAATATGATATAAACCCCATCTTTTTATCCTCGATGGCAACAATACAATACGTGCTTTGCTGCCCCTGCTGTCACTGGGAAAGGACATCGCAAGATTGAACCCAAAGCTAAGCACTTCTCCCATTGCAAGAAAGATCAATCTAGTAGGCCAAACCAAACTGATAATTCGAAGAGACTTGCAAAGATAACCAATCATACATAAAAGAATTCAGAGAAGATTCAAATATTGTTCATAGATAAAATTGATCATAAACCCACAATTCATCGGTCTCAACAAACACACCACAAAAGAAGATTACATCGAATAGATCTCCACGAGAATCGTGGAGAACTTTGTATTGAGATCCAAAGAGAGAGAAGAAGCCATCTAGCTAATAACTATGGACCCAAGGTCTGAGGTAAACTACTCACACATCATCAAGAGGATATGGTGTTGATGTAGAAGCCTCCGTGATCACGCCCTCCGGCAGACGCCTAAAAGGCCCCAAGATGGGATCTCACGGCATGTAAGGTTGTATGTGGAATTAGGTTTTCGTGGATGCTTCGTTGGTTTGGGGTACGAGGTATATATAGGAGGAATAAGTACGCCGGTGGAGCAACATGGGCCCCACGAGGGTGGAGGGCGCGCCAGGTAGGCGCGCCCCCGCCTCATGCTCTCCTGGTTGATTTCTTAAAGTAGATTGCAAGTCCTCCGATCACGCTTGTTCAAAATCACGCTCCCAAGGTTTCATTCCGCTTTGACTCCGCTTGATATTCTTTTTCCGGGAAACTCAAATAGGCAAAAAATAGCAATTTGGGTTGGGCCTCCGGTTAATAGGTTAGTCCCAAAAATAATATAAAAGTGTATAACAAAGCCCATTAATCATCCAAAACATAATATAATGTAGCATGAAGCAATCAAAAATTATAGATGCGTTGGAGACGTATCAAGTAGCACCATGATTTTTATGATAGAGAGTCTCTTGTTTTGTAACTTTCATATACTAGTGGGAATTTTTCATTATAGAACTTGGCTTGTATATTCCAACAAATGGGCTTCCTCAAAAGCCCTAGGTCTTCGTGAGCAAGCAAGTTGGATGCACACCCACTTAGTTTCTTTTGTTGAGCTTTCATACATTCATAGCTCTAGTGCATACGTTGCATGGCAATCCCTACTCCTTGCATTGACATTGATTGATGGGCATCTCCCTAGCTCGTTGATTAGCCGTGTCAATGTGAGACTTTCTCCTTTTTTGTCTTCTCCACAAAACCCCCATCATCATATTCTATTCCACCCATAGTGCTATATCCATGGCTCACGCTCATATATTGCGTGAAAGTTGGAAAAAGTTTGAGATTACTAAAGTATGAAACAATTGCTTGGCTTGTCATCAGGGTTGTGCATGATGAGAGCATTCTTGTGTGACGAAAATGGAGCATGACCAAATTATATGATTTTGTAGGGATAAACTTTCTTTGGCCATGTTATTTTGAGAAGACATAATTGCTTAGTTAGTACGCTTGAAGTATTATTACTTTCATGTCAATATTAAACTTTTATCTTGAACCTTTCGGATCTGAATATTCATACCACAAATAAGAGAATTACATTGAAAATTATGCTAAGTAGCATTCCACATCAAAAATTCTGTTTTTATCATTTACCTACTCGAGGACGAGCAGTAATTAAGCTTGGGGATGCTTGATACGTCTCCATCGTATCTATAATTTTTGATTGTTCCATGCTATATTATATTCTGTCTTGGATGTTTAATGGGTTTTATTATACACTTTTATATTATCTTTGGGACTAACCTATTAACCGGAGGCCCAACCCAAATTGTTGTTTTTTGCCTATTTCAGTGTTCCGAAGGAAAGGAATATCAAACGGAGTCCAAACGGAATGAAACCTTCGGGAACGTAATTTTCGGAACAAACATGATCCAGAGGACTTGGAGTGGACGTCAAGCAATCAACGAGGAGTCCACAAGGCAGGGGGCGCGCCTACCCCCCTGGGTGCGCCCTCCACCCTCGTGGGCCCCTCGTAGCTCCACCAACCTACTTCTTCCTCCTATATATACCTACGTACCCCCAAACCATCAGCAGAGGAGCCAAAACCCTATTTTCACCGCCGCAACCTCTGTACTCGTGAGATCCCATCTTGGGGCCTTTTCCGGCGCTCCACCGGAGGGGGCATCGATCACGGAGGACTTCTACATCAACACCATAGCCTCTCCGATGATGTGTGAGTAGTTTACTTCAGACCTTCGGGTCCATAGTTATTAGCTAGATGGTTTCTTCTCTATCTTTGGATCTCAATACAAAGTTCTCCTCGATTCTCTTGGAGATCTATTTGATGTAACTCTTTTTTTGCGGTGTGTTTGTCGAGATCCGATGAATTGTGGGTTTATGATCAAGATTATCTATGAACAATATTTGAATTTCCTCTGAATTCTTTTATGTATGATTGGTTATCTTTGCAAGTCTCTTCAAATTATCAGTTTGGTTTGGCCTACTAGATTGATCTTTCTCATGATGGGAGAAGTGCTTAGCTTTGGGTTCAATCTTATGTGCTCGATCCCAAAGGATGAGGGGAAACGACACGTATTGTATTGTTGCCATCTAGGATAAAAAGATGGGGTTTATATCAAATTGCATGAGTTTATCTCTACATCATGTCATCTTGCTTAAAGTGTTACTCGTTTTATGAACTTAATACTCTAGATGCATGCCGGATAGCGGTCGATGTGTGGAGTAATAGTAGTAGATGCATGCAGGAGTCGGTCTACTTGTCACGGACGTGATGCCTATATACATGATCATACCTAAATATTCTCATAACTATGCTCAATTCTATCAATTCCTCGACAGTAATTCGTTTACCCACCATAATACTTATGCTATCCTGAGAGAAGCCACTAGTGAAACCTATGGCCCCCGGGTCTATTTTCCATCATATTAATCTCCCGACAACTAGCTATTTCTGGCACCGTTTATTTTGCTTTCTTTACTTTTACTCTTTACCATAAAAATACCAAAAATATTATCTTATCATCTCTATCGATCTCACTGTAAGTGACCGTGAAGGGATTGACAACCCTTTATCGCTGGTTGCAGGTTCTTATTTGTTTATGTAGGTGCGTGGGACTCGAGCATGGTCTCCTACTGGATTGATACCTTGGTTCTCAAAAACTGAGGGAAATACTTACGCTACTTTACTACATCACCCTTTTATCTTCAAGGGAAAACCAACGCAGTGCTCAAGAGGTAGCATGTACCCAGCGTTGGCCAAGTTCATGGGAGTGACTCACCACGGCTACAACGTCCTCAAGATGCTGTGGACTGGGGTGTCATCACAAGCCAGGAGGAGAAGGATGCACAGGCTCCCTTGAGCGGGCCTTCCAGGCCGCAGCAATCGAAGACCCCGACAACGAAGGAATCCTGCACCCTCCTGAGGCCATCCCCAAGAAGAAGAAGCAGCTGCTTCGTGCAGGGCCTCAGGAGAGCGGCGTCGCCAGCAGCACCACCCCAAGACCTCACAGATTCAGATGGGGCGCCCCTCCCACGCAGCGAAGGGCGCCCAGCCGCCTCCCAGGTGGCTCGGGGCTCTTTTCTCGAGGGCCCTGACTCCAGCCAACATCACGAGGGAGGCGCTGGGCACCACGTGGAGGCGTGCTTTATGCACACGCTTCCCTGTGGAGGGCACCTGTGAGGAGCGCCTAGTGCTCAAGAGTTCATCACCCAGACTACCTAGGAGCTTCAAGAAGCAAGAGCCATGCGCGGCGACCGCCGCCCACCCGGCGCAGCTCCCCATCCAAGCGAGGATGGCGGGCTGCGCGTCTGCATCGGCATCCCAAGGCTCAACAGGGCCACATCTCAGGAGCTTTTGTGGCCTTCGCGCGTGGGATGTTGCGAGGGCCCGCTGAGGGAGTCCTGGATTAGGGGGTGTCCGGACAGCCGACCTATCACCTCTGGCCGGACTCCTGGACTATGAAGATGCAAGATTGAAGACTTCGTCCCGTGTCCGGATGGGACTTTCCTGGCGGAAGGCAAGCTTGGCGATACGGATATGTAGATCTCCTACCATCAGAATCGATCAGATAACCCTAACCTCTTCGATGTCTATATAAACCAGAGGGTTTTAGTCCGTGAGGACTAACAACAATCATACCATAGGCTAGCTTCTAGGGTTTAGACTCTCCGATCTCGTGGTAGATCTACTCTTGTACTACCCATATCATCAATATTAATCAAGCAGAGTAGGGTTTTACCTCCATCGAGAGGGCCCGAACTGGGTAAAACATCGGTCCCTTGTCTCCGTTACCATCCGCTTAGACGCATAGCTCGGGACCCCTACCCGAGATCCGCCGATTTTGACACCGACATTGGTGCTTTCATTGAGAGTTCCTCCGTGTCGCCATCTTTAGGCCCGATGGCTCCTTCCGATCATCAACAATGATGTGGTCCAGGTGAGATTTTTCTCCCTAACAGATCTTCAGATTCGGGCGGTTTTGCATCGGGCCAATTCGCTAGGCCATCCGGAGCAGATCGAAGCTACGCCTGTGGCCATCGTGTTAGATTTGGGAGTTTGAACTACACGGCCGACATCCGTGGAGACTTGATCTTCGACGGATTCGAGCCACGCCAAGCGCCGCCAAGACTCGCCTCGATGGGCACGATCTAGCTCGCCACCAACAAAGGCCCTCGAGGCCGCACTGTCCGCCCGACCCTTAGCTCAGAGCCGATTTCACCGATCGAGGACGAGTGGCTAGACACCACTGGGCTGCGATCTCACGGCGATTGAGCCAACACCCCGTCTTTGCGGCTCGTGGACTCCAAGGTGCCGGACTCTCTCCGGACTCAACCTTCATACCGCCAATCGAATCCGATTGGGCCGTTATGGAGTTCATCGCATGACATCTTTCAAAGACTCGCCTCTTCGCGACATCCCGAACTCATCAAGTCTCTTTATCGAGAGCCCCGCCGAACTATGGTCGAAGGTTGGGATGCGGACGACGAAGAAATTCAACGCCTACCCACCACCCACTTTGTAGCCACCGCCGATGATTTAACCGACATGCTCGACTTTGACTCCAAAGACATCGACGGTATGGACGATTTATGCTCGAGACGACCAAGAACCAGCGCCCATGTGGCACTTGAAGGCCACCTCGCCATACGGCATATATATGGTGGACATCCCAAAAGATGGGAATGGCGATGGAACAACGGAGGATGACCCTCCAAGAAACAGCCTAAGCGCCAAGGCCAAGCGGGCGCCGCCTAAATCCCGCCACGTAAAAATAAGTGGTTCCGCACGGAGATAATAACACCCCGGACAGGTTGAAGTCAACCTCCTCCAAAGCAGGATTCAGACAGAGGATGGAGAAGCCAGCCCGCATGATAGAGCGGCGCATGAGAGGTAGAGGACGATAATTATATGCCTCCTCTCAAGACGAGGCAAGCCTCGACGATGACGTAATTTTTCATGCCCGAGGATCCCACAAACAAGAGCTGCTTTCAAACGCAGGCTTATGGCCACGCAAGCAGCCTCAAGAAAAGCAAAGAACAGCTTAGAGCTGACCAAGACTTGCTAATCGACAGATGGATCAAGTCCTTGTAGCCAAGAGTATGAACTCAACGCCTCCAAGAGCTACCTAAAACGCAGGCTGCTACCCCGATTAGAAGAGGAAGCACCCAAACCTACATCACCAGCAAGACGACGCGCCGATCGCCACCCGTGGTCAGCGACAGAGAGGCCTCTCGCCTCCACTCAAGCCGCACCAGGCCGCCGCCAAAAAGTACCAAGGCACGGGAAATGCGCTCACCCGTGAGATATATTGAGGACAAGGCAAGGCAAACAAGATCAATCCACGGATCGCGTGGGTGCCCTACTACACGGGATGATAACCGTCATGCCGGATACAGCAATTCCGGCCGGGCTGAACACAGAGACAAAGCTCATTTGAGCTGCGCCGTGATATAGCCCAATATGTAGGCGCCACACACCCACTATGCTTCATGTATTTAAGTGATGGATCATCAAACTCGAGGGTTTCAAACCCAGAACATCGAATCATACGATGGCACAACAGATCCCGCGGTTTGGATCGAGGACTATCTCCTTCATATCCACATGGCCCGCGTGATGATCTACACGCCATCAAATACCTCCCACTCGCTTAAAGGACCAGCTCGGCATTGGCTTAACAGCTTGCCGCCAGAGTCAATTGGTTGTTGGGAAGACCCGAAGCCGCATTCCTTGATAACTTCCAGGCACATATGTGCACCACCAGACGCCATGACCTTAGCCATATAATTCAGCAGCCGAGGAATCGCTAGACAATTCTGGACACGGTTCCTAACAAAGAAAATCAAATCGCCGACCGTCCGGATGCAGAGGCACTAGCAGCCTTCAAACACAACATCCGCGACGAGTGGCTGGCCCGCACCTAGGACAGGAAAAGCTGAAATCCATGGCAGCCCTCACCACACTCATGACCCGCTTATGCTGAGAGGACAGCTGGCTAGCTCAGAGTAACAACTTGACCAAAACCCCGTAGTTCGGATACCAAGGACAGCAATGGCGTGTCGCTACGCAATAAGCACAAGTGCCGATTAACGGCGATAATGCCGAGGATACGGTAGCCAATGCCGGATTCAGAGGCTCTAAACCCGTCACGGAAAAGGCCATTCAAAAGAAATACCCAAGGCCCGGCCCAGTTTGGACCGAATACTGATCGCTGTGCTGATACACGGCACTTCGAAAACTAGCCAACCACACCAACAGGGATTGTTGGTGTTCAAGCAGTGCAGTGCAAGTTAAATGCCGAAAACAATGACAAGGGCTGCATAGCGATGACGGGAGGAGCCCCGCCACAACAATAGAGGATGAAGGGCTTCACAAGTGCGGACGGTGAACATGATATACGCAACCCACATACCCAAAAGAGAGCGGAAGCGTGCACTAAGGGACGTATATGCGATGGAGCCAGTCGCCCCAGAGTTCAACCCGTGGTCCTCCTGCCCGATCACCTTTGATCGAAGGGACCACCCCACTAGCATCCGCCACAGCGGATTCGCCGCATTGGTTCTTGACCCAATCATTGACGGATTTCACCTCACTAGAGTCCTGATGGACGGCGGCAGCAGCCTGAACCTGCTTTATCAGGATACAGTGCGCAAAATGGGCATAGATGTTGGCGAACGTTGCAGAAAATTAAAAATTTTCCTACGGTTTCACAAAGATCCATCTATGAGTTCATCTAAGCAACGAGTCATGGGAGAGAGATTGCATCTACATGCCACTTGTAGATCGCGTGCGGAAGCGCTCAAGGAACGGGATGATGGAGTCGCATCGCCGTGATTCAAATCACCGATGACCAAGTGCCAAACGGACAGCACCTCCTGCTCAACACACACGACGGAACGAACGACGCCTCCTCCTTCTTGATCCAGCAAGGGAAGGAGAGGTTTGAGGAAGAAGGCTCCAAAGAGCAGCCACGACGGCGTGATGATGGTGGAGAGGCAAGATCTCGGCTGTGGCTTCGCCAAGCACTCAACGGAGGAGGAGAGGTGTTGGGAGGGAGGGCTGCGCCTTGATGTGTGTTGCAGCCTCCCTCACCCCTCTATTTATAGGGAAGGGCAGGCCCCTCTAGATGAGATCTAGAGGGGATGCGGCCAGGAGGGGGCTTGCCCTGCCAAAAGGGGCGCCCCACTAGGGTTCCCCCAACCCTAGGAGCATGGGCCCAAGGGGGCGCCCAGCCTCCAGGCTGGTTCTCGCCACTTATGGCCCATGAGGCCCTCCGAGAGGTGGTCTCCCGTGGACCTCGAACCTCTCCGTGGCCTGTGTATAATACCGATATGCCCTCAAACTTTCCGTGTCCGCATGACAACTTCCCATATATAAATCTTCACCTCCGACCATTCCGAACTCCTCGTGACATCCGGGATCTCATCCGGACTCAACAACATTCGTGATCACATACAAGTCATCCTAATAACCCTAGCGCCACCGAACCTTATGTGTAGACCCTACGGTTCGGAGACATGCGACATGACCTAGACGACTCTCCCATCAATAACCAACAGCGGATCTGGATACCCATGTTGGCTCCTACATACCTCGATGATCTCATCGGATGAACCACAATGTCGAGGATTCAAGCAACCCCAGATACTATTCCCTTTGTCGACGGTATGTTACTTGCTCGAGATTCGATCGCCGTATCCCAATACCTCGCTCAATCTCATTACCGCAAGTCACTTTACTCGCATCAGAATGCATGATCCCGTGACCGCACACTTGGTCACTTTGAGCTCATTATGATGATGCACTATCGAGTGGGCCCAAGGATACCTCTCCGTAATACGGAGTGACAAATCCAGCCTCGATCCGTGTCAACCCAATGACACTTTCGAGATACCGTAGTGCACCTTTATAGTCACCCGCTACATTGTGACGTTTGGTACACCCAAAGCACTCCTACGGTATCCGGGAGTTACACGATCTCATGGTCTAAGGAAGAGATACTTGACATTGGAAAAGCTCTAGCAAAACGAACTACACGATCTTGTGCTATGCTTAGGATTGGGTCTTGTCCATCACATCATTCTCCTAATGATGTGATCCCGCTATCAATGACATCCAATGTCCATAGTCAGGAAACCATGACTATCTATTGATCAACGAGCTAGTCAACTAGAGGCTCACTAGGGACATATTGTGGTCTATGTATTCACACGTGTATTACGATTTCCGGATAATACAATTATAGCATGAATAAAAGACAATTATCATGAACAAGGAAATATAATAATAATCCTTTTATTATTGCCTCTAGGCATATTTCCAACAGTCTCCCACTTGCACTAGAGTCAATAATCTAGTTACATTGTGATGAATCAACACCCATAGAGTTCTCGTGTTGATCATGTTTTGCCCATGAAGAGAAGTTTAGTCAACGGATCTCGCGACATTCAGATCCGTATGCACTTTGCAAATTTCTATGTCTCCATCTTGAACATTTTCATGGATGGAGTTGAAGCGACGCTTGATGTGCCTGGTCTTCTTGTGAAACCCGGCCTTGGCAAGTGCAATAGCTCCAGTGTTGTCACGTAAGAGTTTGATCGGCCCGACGCATTGGGTATGACTCCTAGGTCGGTGATGAACCCTTCACCCAAATTGCTTCATGCGCTGCCTCCGAGGCTGCCATGTACTCCGCTCACATGTAGATCCCGCCACGACGCTTCGCTTGCAGCTGCACCAGCCATCGCTTCCACCATTCAACATATACACGATCCGGTTTGTGACTTAGAGTCATCCAGATCTGTGTCGGGCTAGCGCCGACGTAACCCTTTACGCATTTGAGCTCTTCGTCACCTCCATAAATGAGAAACATGTCCTTTGTCCTTTCGTGTACTTCAGATATTCTTGACCGCTGTCCAAAGGTTCCTTGCTGGATTACTTTGGTACCTTCCTACCAAACTTACGGCAAGGTTTACATCAGGTCCGTACACAAGATGGCATACATAATAGAACCTATGGCTGATGCATAGGGATGACACTCATCTCTTCTTTATCTTTTGTCGTGGTCGGCATTGAGCCGAGCTCAATCTCACACCTTGCAAGAGTGCAAGAACCCTTTCTTGACTGATCCATTTTGAACTTCTTCAAAATCTTATCAAGGTATGTGCTTTGTGAAGACCTATGAGGCGCCTCGATCTATCCCTATAGATCTTGATGCCTAATATGTAAGCAGCTTCTCCAAGGTCCTTCATTGAAAAACTTTATTCAAGTAGGCCTTAATGTTGTCCAAGAGTTCTATATCATTTCCCATCAAAAGTATGTCATCTACATATAATATGAGAAATGCTACAGAGCTCCCACTCACTTTCTTGTAAACGCAGCTTCTCCATAAGTCTCAGATAAACCCAAACGCTTTGATCATCTCATCAAAGCGAATGTTCCAACTCCGAGATGCTTGCACCAGCCCATAAATGGATCGCTGGAGCTTGCATACTTTGTTAGCATTCTTAGGATCGACAAAACCTTCCGCTGCATCATATACAACTCTTCCTTAAGATAATCGCTAAGGAATGTCGCTTTTGACATCCATCTGCCATATCTCATAATCATAGTATGCAATTGCTAACATGATTCGGACGGACTTAAGCTTCGCCACGGAGAGAAAGTCTCATCATAGTCAATCCCTTGAACTTGCCGATAACCCTTAGCGACAAGTCGAGCTTTATAGATGGTGACATTACCATCCCGCCTGCCTTCTTCTTAAAGATCCATTTGTTTTCTATCGTCACGATCATCGGGCAAGTCCACAAAGTCCATACTTTGTTTTCATACATGGATCCTATCTCGGATTGCATGGCTTCAAGCCATTTGTTGGAATCTGGGCCCGCCATCGCTTCTTCATAGTTCAAGGTTCACCGTTGTCCAACAACATGATTTCCGTGACAGGGTTGCCATACCACTGTGTGGAACGTGTCCTTGTGGACCCACGGGTTCAAGAGCAACTTGATCCAAGTACCTTGATCATCATCATTAATTTCCTCTCCAAGAGGTGTAGGCACCACAGAACATTTTCCCGAGCTGCACTACTTTCCATTCAAGAGGTAGTACTTCATCGAAGTTCTACTTTCCTCCCACTTACTCCTTTCGAGAGAAACTCTTTTTCCGTAAAGGATCCGCTCTTGGCAACAAAGATCTTGCCTTCGGATCTAAGGTAGAAGGTATACCCAATGGTTTCCTTAGGGTATCCTATGAAGACACATTTTTCCGACTTGGGTTCGAGCTTTTCATGTTGAAGTTTCTTGACATAAGCATCGATCCCCAAACTTTTAGAAACGACAGCTTAGGTTTCTTCCCAAACCATAATTCATATGGTGTCGTCCTCAACGGATTTAGACGGTGCCCTATTTAAAGTGAATGTAGCTGTCTCTAGAGCGATCCCCAAAATGATAGCGGTAAATCAGTAAGAGACATCATAGATCGCACCATATCCAATAGAGTGCGACACGACGCTCGACACATCGCATTACCGAGGTGTTCCAGCGGCGTGAGTTGTGAAACGATTCCACATTTCCTTAAGTGTGTACCAAATTCGTGACTTAAATATTCTCCTCCACGATCTGATCAGAAGAACTTTATTTTCCGTCACGTTGATTCTCTACCTCATTCTGAAATTCCTTGAACTTTTCAAAGGTCTCAGACTTGTGTTTCATCAAGTAGACATACCCATATCTACTTAAGTCATCAAGGAGAGTGAGAACATAACGATATCCTCCATGAGCCTCAACGCCATTGGACCGCATACATCAGTATGTATGATTTCCAATAAGTTGGTTGCTCGCCCATTGTTCCGAGAACGGAGTCTTGGTCATTTTGCCCATAAGGCATGGTTTGCATGTGTCAAATGATTCATAATCGAGAGACTCTAAAAGTCCATCGTAATGGAGCTTCTTCATGCGCTTGACACCAATGTGACCAAGGCAAGTACACAAGTATGTGGGACTATCGTTATCAACTTTACATCTTTTGGTATTCACACTATGAATATGTGTAATATTACGCTCGAGATTCATTAAGAATAAACCATTGACCATCGGAGCATGACCATAAAACATATCTCTCATATAAATAGAACAACCATTATTCTCGGATTTAAATGAGTAGCCATCTCGCATTAAACGAGATCCCGATACAATGTTCATGCTCAAACTTGGCACTAAATAACAATTATTGAGGTTTAAAACTAATCCCGTAGGTAAATGTAGAGGTAGCATGCCGACGGCGATCACATCGACCTTGGAACCATTCCCGACGCAAGATCGTCACCTCGCCCTTCGCCAGCCTCCGCTTATTCCACAGCTCCGCCGTGAGTTACAAATATGAGCAACGGCACCGTATCAAATACCCAGGAGTTACTACGAGTAATCGGTAAGGTACACATCAATTACATGTATATCAAATATACCTTTAGTGTTGCCGCCTTCTTGTCCGCTAAGTATTTGGGGCAGTTCCGCTCCAAAGGGTTCTTCCTTTGCAATAAAAGCACTATGTCTCGTGTTTGGGTCCATTCTTTGACTTCTTCCCGCAACTTGCTTATCGGGCGCCGCAACATCCTTGCCGCCCTTCTTGAAGTTCTTCTTACCCTTGCCCTTTTGAACTTAGTGGTTTTATTGACCATCAACACTTGATGTTCTTTCTTGATTTCAACCTCGCTGACTTCAAAGATTGAGAATACTTCAGAATGGTCTTCACCATCCCCTGCATATTGTAGTTCATCACAAAGCTCTTGTAGCTTGGTGGAGCGATCAAGGATTCTTTAAATGACCGCCTCGTCGGGAGGTTAATGTCCAATGGGACAAAGCGGTTGTGCAACCTGCACATTTTGAGTATGTGCTCACCGATGTAACTATTTTCCTCCATCTTACAACTATAGAACTTGTCGGAGACTTCATATCTCTCGACCCGGCATGAGCTTGGAAAACCATTTTCAGCTCCTCTAACATCTCATATGCTCCGTGTTGCTCAAAACGCTTTTGGAGCCCCGGTTCTAAGTCTGTAAAGCATGCCGCACCGAACGAGGGAGTAATCATCAAGACGAGACCGCCAAGCATTCATAATGTCTTGGTTCTCTCGATGGGTGCTTCACCTAGCGGTGCTTCTAGGACATATTGTTTCTTGGCTGCTATGAGGATGATCTCGTGTTCCGGACCTAGTCCAATAGTTGCTGCCATCATCTTTCAGCTTGGTTTTCTAGGAACGCTGAAGTTCATGGTGACATGAGCGCTGGCCATTTGATCTACAAGACATTTTGCAAAGATTTTAGACTAATGTTCATGATAATTAAGTTCATCTAATCAAATTATTTAATGAACTCCCACCAGATTTGACATCCTCTAGTCATCTAAGTGTTACATGATCCGAGTCGACTAGGTCTTGTCCGATCATCACGTGAGACGGA
Organism: Aegilops longissima; assembly: GCA_021605205.1. Lineage (NCBI taxonomy): Eukaryota > Viridiplantae > Streptophyta > Magnoliopsida > Poales > Poaceae > Aegilops > Aegilops longissima. Next base: position 17,048 of record JAHIAM010016101.1, read on the forward strand.
CTAGTCATCGCGGTGAACATCTCCATGTTGATCGATCTTCCATATGACTCATGTTCGACCTTTCGCCTCTTGTGTTCCGAGGCCATGTCTGTACATGCTAGGCTCGCAAGTTAACCCTAAGTGTTTTGCATGTGTAAAACTGTCTTACACCCGCTGTATGTGAACGTAAGGATCTATCACACCGATCATCACGTGGTGCTTCAAACGCATTTAACTTTAGCAACGGTGCACGCTAGGGGAACACTTTCTTGAAATTATTCTAAGGATCATCTTATTTACTACCGTCGCTCTAAGTAAACAAGATGCATAAACATAATAAACATCACATGCAATTATATAAAGTAGTGACATGATATGGCCAATATCATATAGCTCCTTCGATCTCCATCTTCGGCTCCATGATCATCTTGTCACCGCATGACACCATGATCTCCATCATCATGATCTCCATCATCATGATCTCCATCATCGTGTCTTCATGAAGTTGTCATGCCAACGACTACTTCTACTTCTATGGCTAACACGCTTAGCAATAAAGTAAAGTAATTTACATGATGCTCTTCAATGACACGCAGGTCATACAAAATAAGACAACTCCTATGGCTCCTGCCGTTGTCATATTCATCGACATGCAAGTCGTGATTCCTATTACAAGAACATGATCTCATACATCACAATATATCATTCATCATTCATCACAACTTCGCCATATCACATCACATGACAATTGCTGCAAAAACAAGTTAGACGCCCTCTAATTGTTGTTGCATCTTTACGTGGCTGCAATTGGGTTCTAGCAAGAACATTTTCTTACCTAGAATAACCACAACGTGATTTTGTCAACTTCTATTTACCCTTCATAAGGACCCTTTTCATCTAATCCGCCCAACTAAAGTAGGAGAGACAGACACCGCTAGCCACCTTATGCAACTAGTGCATGTCACCGGTGGAACCTGTCTCACGAAGCGCACGTAAGGTCGGTCCGGCCGCTTCATCCCACAATACCCTGAAGCAAGAAAAGACTAGTAGCGGCAAGCAAGTTGACAAGATCTACGCCCACAACAAAATTGTGTTCTACTCGTGCAATAGAGAACTACACATAGACCTAGCTCATGATGCCACTGCTGGGGAACGCTGCGTAAAATTAAAATTTTCCCACGGTTTCACCAAGATCCATCTATGAGTTCATCTAAGCAACGAGTCATGGAGAGAGATTGCATCTACATACCACTTGTAGATCACAAGTATGGAAGCGCTCAAGGAACGGGATGATGGAGTCGATCGCCGTGATTCAAATCACCGATGACCAAGTGCCGAACGGACAGCACCTCCGCTGCTCAACACACATACGGAACGGACGACGCCTCCTTCTTGATCCAGCAAGGGAAGGAGAGGTTGAGGAAGAAGGCTCCAGCAGCAGCACGATGGCGTGATGATGGTGGAGAGGCAAGATTCACAGGCTTCGCCAAGCACTCAACGGAGGAGGAGAGGTGTTGTGGAGGGAGGGGCTGCGCCTTGGATGTGTGTTGCAGCCTCCCTCACCCCTCTATTTATAGGGAAGGGGCAGACGGCCCTCTAGATGAGATCTAGAGGGGGGCGGCGGCCAGGAGGGGGGGCTTGCCCCCTGCCAAAGGGGGCGCCCCACTAGGTCCCCCCAACCCTAGGCGCATGGGCACAAGGGGCGCCAGCCCTCCAGGCTGGTTCCCTGCCCCTTCGCCCATGAGGCCCTCCGAGAGGGTGGCCCTCCCGTGGACCCCGAACCTCTCCGTGGCCCCGTGACAATACCGATATGCCCTGAAACTTTCCGTGTCCGCATGACAACTTCCCATATATAAATCTTCACCTCTGACCATTCCGAACTCCTCGTGACGTCCGGATCTCATCCGGACTCAACAACATTCGTAATCACATACAAGTCTTCCTAATAACCCTAGGCCACCGAACCTTATGTGTAGACCCTACGGTTCGGGAGACATGCATATGACCGAGACGACTCTCCGTCAATAACCAACAAAGGATCTGGATACCCATGTTGGCTCCTACATACTCCTCGATGATCTCATCGGATGAACCACGATGTCGAGGATTCAAGCAACCCCGTGATACTATTCCCTTTGTCGACGGTATAGTTACTTGCTCGAGATTCGATCGCCGGTATCCCAATACCTCGCTCAATCTCGCACGCAAGTCACTTTACTTGTACCGTAATGCATGATCCCGTGACCATACACTTGGTCACTTTGAGCTCATTATGATGATGCACTACCGAAAGGGCCCAGTGATACCTCTCCGTAACACGGAGTGACAAATCCCAGCCTCGATCCGTCAACCCAATGACACTTTCGGAGATACCTGAGTGCACCTTTATAGTCACCCAGCTTATTGCCAGGACGCTTGGTACACCCAAAGCACTCCTACGGTATCGGGAGTTACACGATCTCATGGTCTAAGGAAGAGATACTTGACATTGGAAAAGCTCTAGCAAAACGAACTACACGATCTTGTGCTATGCTTAGATTGTCTTGTCCATCACATCATTCTCCTAATGATGTGATCCCGTTATCAATGACATCCAATGTCCATAGTCAGAAACCATGACTATCTATTGATCAACGAGCTAGTCAACTAGAGGCTCACTAGGGACATATTGTGGTCTATGTATTCACACGTATTACGATTTTCGGATAATACAATTATAGCATGAATAAAAGACAATTATCACGAACAAGGAAATATAATAATAATCCTTTTATTATTGCCTCTAGGGCATATTTCCAACAATAGACCCCTCAAGGATTAAACCCACAAAGACGACCTTTTAAAGGCGCCATACCAGGTGTAGAGGCC
>JAHIAM010016105.1:0-12707 GCA_021605205.1 Aegilops longissima
AGACTAAGTTGGTGATCTTTGGTGTATCGCCATCGTGTTTGACCATTAGATCTACATCTAACGGTTTGTGAGGTAAGTTGTTGCCTTTTCTCACCAACATCCCTTGTCTACCAATTTGCAGAAAAACCCATAATTAGTATCTTAAAACCAACCACATCCCTCCCGACCTCACCAAAACAGCCCAAGGAATATATTCTAATTGAAATAATATATCTCTAGTGACATTTGTATATCAAAATTAGGGTGTTTTGTACCAAGTTTGTGAATAAATTATTCTAATTATGATTCATTACAGCGGACATGAACATTGCTAGTATTTCAAACCATGCATTTTCCTAGTATTCCATAGTTTGAGTTTTCCATCAAGATATTAGTCACTCATGGTTGATATTTACTTTCAATCATGTACACATATCACTATGTAACTAGCCTTGCCTATGGCTTCCAAAGCTTAACTTTCCTCCTACTTACAATATGTAGATTATTTAACAAAAACTACCACTTTCAACCAGCCCTAGGAAAGAATCTATTGTACAAAAATAGCAAAACATACCCAAAATTTCTTAATCCACAAAAACTACTACCTAGTACTCCTACCGATTAGGTTCGTTTACACCATTTATAATGGTTGTCCCCGTCCGTGCGGAGGCAGCAAACCAACACATTTTGTTGGCCGTTGACACGAGGGACCCACATCGACCTTCTATCTGTTATTCCCCCTCAAATCATTATTTTTCCTGAACATTACTTCAAGCAGCTGATCGTGTTAAGTGGTGGCGCGGTGATGGCGAGTTGGCGCCGCTCCGCCGGGCGGCCGCCTTGGCGCCGCCTGCGTGTTGGCAGGCTGGCCCGGCGTGACCCACTGGCGGCAGCCCCGCTGGCGCCCGCTCGAGCTGATGGCTGGCCTTAGCGCGGCAGCGCGATCAAGCGTGCGCTGTCGTGCCAATCGCTAGCAAACCTTGCGACAAGCGGTGGGCGGAGCTATCTTGGCTAGCTAGCGGCGCGCGGACGAACTGGCATCGGGCTGCCGCAACATGGGCTCCTGGCGCGGGATTTTGACCCGCCTTCTGCCGGTGGCTGCGTCCCATGGCGAAGATGACTAGGTGGGCGGGCGGTAGGAGGTCACTCGAGGTTTTTGTTGGTAGGCATGTACAATGGTTGATAAGGTAGTCTTATCTTAAGTCTGCCACGTATGCAAGTGGTAGTAGTTTCTTAGCATTTAGTGGTTTCTTGCATTATTAGGGGTTTCTTTAGGAACAATGTACGTACTACTATCGACAAAAGGCGATTCTAGGTTGTGTTGTACTCCAGCAGTACTACTAGTGGTCTGGGGTGTGTACCTTGTTTTGTGGGTTCGATCTCGGCGAGCATCGTGACCTTTAAAAAAAATAGTATTACTACACTTATGTGAGCCAATATTTTACATGGGTAGTTTGAGTTTTGAAGTCAAGCGGACGTGCACCCCCAATCGGTGCCTTTGGACAGCCTAGCCACGTGAGCGGGTTTTCCTTCCCACCCGTGGCTCGCGTGCTCGCCCTAATCGACCTCCCAGCTTCCTCATCAGCTAGTAGCATATTTAAACTAAGCGCCTCCCAATTAAGCCGAGGCGGAAAAAGCTGGCGGGGCATTGGGAACTATGCAATATGGCCGTATGTAAAGTGCTCTACTACTACTCTTGGCTTGTGGTGTTGCGCATGGACTTCACTCCATTATCGGCTCTACTATAAAGAAATTCTTCTTGGCGTGTTTTTTTTAAGCAGGCAAAGCTTTGCTTCATCTCATTCATAAAGAAGGAACTACTAACAAAGTTCGGCGAGATCCATTACATCTCCACAAATGGAAGCTAAAAGCCTAGTCTCGATGTATAAATAACTCAAATGTTCCTGCTTGATAGTCCTGATAAACAGGCTGCTAGTGTGTGCATAAGAGGAGGCGGTGAGTAGGCCCTTCTGAGAGGGCGGCTGAATAGAGCAGAGTACCCACTAGGCCACTAAGTGTACTTCCCATTAATAGTACAGCGATGGTTCTGAAACATATACCCTCCACTTCAGCTGTAGCTCCTTGGCCGAGATTCAAGAGTTCAAAACTGGTGCACTATACTATAGACTAGACTAGAATACAGTACATGCACTACTAGTTGAGAAAAGTAGTACTAATCTTTGCTTCTGATCAATCGTACTCCTCCAATCACATATTGTAAGGCGTTTTTTGACACTAGTTGGCGTGTACAAAAATGGCAAAAACATACCCAAAATTTCTTAATCCACGCCAAAAACTACTACCTAGTGCCAAAATTTCTTACAAGTGCTATTATTTACAGTATAATGCAATCCCATAACGTTCCATAATGCTAGTACTTAGTAGTAAATAATAGCCTCACCCCTTCTGAGGAGCGATCTCGAGTTGGAAGGGCGAGGCCCTGCGTTACTACGCTCTTATCTCCTCCTCGCTTGATTCCCCTCCCCGAAGAAGGAAGTTCGTCGCTGCTCCCATGGATTAGCCAGGTGGTTCTCCTCCTCGTCGGGCTGGGAGACCTTGCAGCGATCCTCTGGGAGAAATCGCATGCCGCTCAACGTCCTCACCGCCCAAGACTTGGTGCTTCCTGCACCAACTTTTCAAGATCTGCTTAAACAGGCTTGGGAAAAGGCCATGCTTGTTGGTCTTCCATCGTCCTCGAGGAGAAGGTTCTTCTATGGGACAATCCTTGAACAGTCCACGCTCCTGGCCATGGTTGCCGTTGACTCCGCTAGAGTTGCCGGCGTTGAGAGGTAGTCGGATTTTGTCCGATGAGCGGTCGATAATGGAGTTTGATCATGTAGTACTTAGTTATTCCATTTCCATCCGTAATTTCTCCGCTGCCCACCGTCTTATATATAGGTGCAGGTCGGTGCCAGCGAATTGGCTTGCATACCTCCGGCCGGATACCACCATCATTTTGCACAACATCCACAGCGGTGCGGCCGTTCGTGACCCTTCTCCACCATTGGGATCGGCCTTATGGGTGGCTGGGCTTGAATCGTATGATGATGCCTACATGAGATTGAAGAAGATAGCAATTGCGGACCCACCGACAAAGCGGCAGCGGCTCGACGATTACTATCTCATCGCGGTGTTCGACATAAGGTTGCCATCAATGCAAGAAGCGATATGGCGAAGGTGGCGCATGTTGGCGGCGGCATTTGTACCCTACGTTCGAAGGCGTCGATGCGCCATCTGAGGCCGCATCTCGGGTGACAAGCTGGGGACTTGTTTCATCTGGTTGCCATCCTCGATGCGGAGATTACAAGCGGAATGCACAAACCATCATTTGCATCCCTAACGGTACTCCATTATTTTGCGAGGACCGGTCATCCCCGATCAAAATAAGATCGCCCGATCTGGATGTGCATTTGCATCATGATTCGGTCCAACACTGGAACCTTGTAGCTGACTTTGGCATATTGGGATCAACTATCTTAGCGATCGTTGCCCATGGTACCACGATGTGCAACATGGTCACACAATCTACCACGATCGGACCATCACCATCTACCGGGTATTCCATTTTTAACCCTCTAGCCTTCTCTTTCATTGTTGTACTAGTAGTATACTTAGTAGTACTAGTAGGAGTACTTTTTACCTTGGAGGGCGCGTATAGCTAGCTAGGCCCTTGAAGACTTGAACCCACTAGCTGCCACCATTTTGTTTTTCCATGTCTTACTATCTCATCCATGTAGCCAAGAGTGGCTATATATAATAAGCGATTATTTTACTTCCTCTATGCGGAGTAGTACTATTTGCTACACGTATTCTGGCCGCCATATTTGAGCACAACATTATTATGCATGGACCTTGACTATATGCGTCACCATGTGTCCGGATCTGGGATGCGCGTGTACGGATGAGCGGCGCAGTTCGACCCTTGTGATGCTACGTGGTTGCCGAGAACACTCTTGGAAGTACTACGCTTTTCATCGGGGACAGCTACCCCATTGTGAAGTGGATGCCACCTTCCATGCATGACGGAAGGCCTGCCATTCATGAAGCATGGTTGTGTCTTCGTCGCACCGCGGATGAGCGACATCTTTGGGACCCGATATCCCTGATTTATGCGCTTCGACTTGGATGAGTCTCCATCGTGTGGAACGGACTAGAAAGCTCGACAAGATTCCGTTGCCCACCGCTATGGATCGTGCCATCCATGAAGAACATCCGGATGGAACACGGAGGAGGACATGTAGCCCATCTATAACGTGTAAGTGGAGTCGGTAATTGTGAGCAGTGCGCTGTGAATATATGTAGACTAGTCGTGCACAAAATTATCACATGAATTGGAGATGAACTTGTGGCATCTTGGCATTTTCCTTTATAATTTATTACTAGTAAATGTGTTATGTATACGTGCAACTTGTTTGGTTGTTGCACGGGCTCCAACAGCTCTTTGAGAAAAAAAAAGGTGGCACGACTTTGGATATCGTGACATGGCGGCATCATACGTAGCATCGTTAAGCTATAGTTGTAGTACACTCCTACTAGGAAGACAACTCCTATAAAACCTTGCGCTGGCTCTTTGCCTCTTGGGAGTTTAATAATTATTTCGTGTGAACCTTGCTGGCTCTTCGCCTCTTGGAAGGTCCAACAATGATGATACTACGGTACAATATGCTTACGGCAATCGGCCGATTGAACTACTACATGTCCACATGAGGCGAGGCGAGGAGAGGGAGAGGGAGGAGAGGCGATGTAGTCAAAACCCTCTCCTCGTCCTGCGAACCACCAGCGTGGGCGAGGCGTGTAAGCAAGCTTCTCCTCGTTCGCGAGTTGGCGGGACACATCAAAGCAGTACTAGTACTAGTAGTAGTCCATCTGCGTCCTTTCCGATTAATATGGCTTAATTTGAAGCGAGAAAAATACCTTTGGCGGTCAGCGTTTTTAACAATCGCTCTTCTGCCACTATATATAGTTTTGCGTCGATTATCGATCACAAGCTCATTGTAGAGCACCGTATGCACCCTCTTGTTGGCCACATAGTCGGCGTGGCACTTTGTTGACTGGTTAAATTGTCACCTGGTTTCTAGGTCCCACACACGGTTGGCGAGCAAAGAAATCAGTTAAACAAAACTTTACTGAGCGCGACAGAGTCAACCCTTGCGCCAAAACCGCCTACAGCATGTGAGTGCATGCGTGTCCTCCCTCGGTCTTCCAACAAAGTGTACATCGGCTATAAAACAAAAGTGTAGTAGCATATGATGTACATCTACACTTCAATGCATTTAGCCTTTAATCTAAATCGATATTGATTGACTAATGCACCAACTTGTGCTATAGGTATAGGCTACATGTCTATCATAATTACAGCATACAGCGGCCTTCATTTAATCTTCTTATCTCAATGGTAGCACACATAAGTCTGCTACTTTTGAGCGTTAATTATACCCTGGTCAATGTGTAAATCTCTAAATGTACAGTCTTTCACGGGCGTAAGGGAGTTGTCGGCGTTACGGAGCAGGGGTCCCCGACTTGCCTGCGGCTGCGGCGTGGCTCAAGGAGGCCCGGACAGCCCATCTTCATCAACACAAGCTCAAGACACTCGCGAGGCCAAGCCTCATGAGGCGGACGACAAGGAGCTTCCTCGGGCACAGCCTCGTCGGCTGGCTCATTTGGGCCGGAGAGTTCAAGGCAGGGTACCTCGCGAGGTGCCCATGGCCATAACCATGACGACCAAGGGCGCCGATCGAGGCGCCGACTGCTAGCGTCCTCCTTTCCTCTTTGGTGCAAAGGGAGCAAGCGCTGGCGAAGCATCAAGCAAAGGCATCCGTTTGGTGCAACAAGACCAAGACCAGCCCCAGCGGCTAGAAGGAGTCATCGTGGAGCCCAAGCGGCGTCATCACTAGAGCCTTTGGCGGCGAGGACCAACTTTAGTCGGGATAAGTGTACCCTGTTCCCCTTCAAAATGGCCAATTGTTGGCGCCCTTCACGCTCAATATTTGGGAAGAGGCCCAGGGCCTTTGTTTATACAAGTAGAGCTAGCCACCATAGTAGGGGTGGGCATTTTGGAATCGAGAGAGAGATAGGGACCCGATCCTCAAGCTAGGCGACGGAACACCACCTAGCAGTTCATCACACCCACCAGAACAGACCCTCGCGAGGCTGTTCTTCCCTGTCTTATTCCTCATCAGCCCAGAGGCAATCCACCACACCACAAACTAGAGTAGGGTATTACACCTAGCGGTGGCCCGAACTAGTATAAATCTCGTCTCTCTTGTGCTGTTCTTTCTAGTAGTTTAGGTCCGTGCGATTGCGAGGTACAAGATGGTGGAGGTTGGATCTCCGCGCGCACCCGAGTTCGAACCTTAAGTCTGCGGAACCCGAAATCCGACATTTGGCGTGCGGTAAAGTGCTTGGAATCCTGCTACTGCCACGCGTGTCGTCGCCCGCCACCACCATGTCCGTGACCAGCGGGCAACCAGATCCTTAGGCGGCGTGGCCCGCCCATGAGCTCGCTCACCTCGGCGACCCCATGCCCAGCAGCTCGCAGATCCCGAGCGCTCAGGCGCAGGCGGCGAGACATGCCCGGCAGCTCTCACGCCCGCGCGGCCTTGATCGGCAGCAAAGCCTCAATCACGCCGCGACCACATCACCGTACACCCGCGGGGCAGAGCGAACTTCGAGGCGCGCTCACGGTGGCGAGCTGCTGCGATCTGAGCTCTTGGAGAAGCGGCGCGATGTCTTCTTTGGAGCGAGTGGCGGAGCTCTGGCTTCACCGCCTCGAGGCTCACCTCTGCACCCAACTTCCATCTCGAGGCCAGGCGGCTCGCCCGGGGGCTCCACGCGTGCCGCTGGGCTCCAGCTTCTCCAACACCGGCGAAGCTGTCGGCCGGGCGGCGGCGGGTTGCCCCGCCCCGGCCAGCGGAGAAAGGACTCGGCGCAACTCCGGCCTGGTGGACGTCGCGCCCACCACCGGCAGGCGCATCAAGTAACAACATGCACGCTCGGCATTCTGGCGTGGCCCGGGATAGCGGCGCGGAAGAATACATACCCACATGATGGATCAAGGGCACCGCGCGAGGAAACAAGGCTCGCTCCTCAGCCGGCTGAGGATGGCGCGAGCGAGCTCTTCCGGAGCCTCAAAGCGGTCCCACTGGTCACGCAGAAGCGGCGATTATCGGTACGCTACTTCCTCAAACAAACATCGCTAACCATAGTCGCGGGAGAGTACAGTCGCCACTGACGGCGGCTGCCCGCTCCCGATCTCCTACCCCTCGGGAGAAGCGCAGGCTGTCGGAGAGAGCGAGATTCGACATCACCGCTGCGCCGTTGAACAAAGCGTTCCAGAGTAGGCCCTCTGCTGGGGGGCGCCTCGAGGACTGCCAGGCGGAGGACCCATGGTCGTCGGGGAACGGCTGGCGACCGCTCTACCCAGCGGCGTCCTGGTTTCGATGCGTTGTTGGTGGCACTGAAATGTGGCGCAAGGCGGGGCCCTCGTCTGGCGATATAAACAAGGCGGTACCTGTGAAGAGGGCCTTGCACTGTGGCTTCGCCGCCCGTGACACTCTCACGTAATAATGAGTGGGGCTGTACCGCCCCGAGTCTCGAGGTGCGGCCTTAGGCCACAGGGTTCCCTCACGCCCGATGGCAGCACTTGCTCTTCTTATTTGGTGAGAAGGCGTCAAAGACTAGACTAGGTGCGGAGCGGCTTTTCTTCTGCTTTCTTAGCCCTTCCATTTGATTGTCGCTTTCCCGCATTGGATTTAAGTTGGATTCGAATTTGAGATTTGCGTGTGTTAGGGAAGGGTGCTTAGTCTCGTTCGAGCAAATCTCTCGCGTTTGATTACAACTCCGCCTCGGCTGCCTCCCTCGCGAGCCCCTCATGGCTGAGCCAGAGCCTAGATTGCAGCGCCTGACTGTCGCCGCCGCGTCCTCTCGGAGGGTTTTCTGCAGGTCCCTACAGTTCGATCGGGAGACACTCGGATCGCCTCAGCCTCCCACGAGGCTATCTCGGGGCTCATGCGAAACAAAGGTAAACCAGCCAACTAACGTCGCTTAGCCAACCACTTGCTTGCAGGCGTATGGGCGATGTAACACCTGCTACGATGAACACAAGTTTTACATGAGGGCTCCCCCTCCCAAATGCTCTCACAACCATCAGGCCAAAACCTGGTTCTATTCATGCGGGGTAGCGGAGCAGGGACAATACATAATTAGTCGGATAAATCCGCCAATCGTCCTCGAGAGCACCTCGAGCCGTTCTTTGGCGTCGCTAGCCTCGCCGTCGCATTGTCTGCGTGATGCGTCGGCGGCGTCGGGCGTTCACCCGCCGCCCTCGCCGGCCACGACCACGCCGTCGTCAAATCGAGCGAAGGCCGGACGAGGGCATCCATGTTGTATTCCACCCGGTCGCCGGGTTGCCCGGACGGCCTAGGCTGAGGCGTGGCTGCATCAAAATCAGTGGGGTCCATGTCCGGAGATGGCTGAAGACACGAGAGAAAGCGCGCCCAGCAGCGCTGCCTCTCCTCCACCAACTGTTGCCGACCGACCGCGCCTCCGGCAGCGCCACCACGTCGGTGAAGAACGAAGGTTGCCGGCGTAGTTAACCGCGTCGGCTCGCCTACTACCGCCTCGCGAATATTATCAAAGCTGCGTTAGCTCTTTCCGGGCGTGGTGAGCATGGGACCGTGCTCATGCTCCGAGATCGCCCTACGCATCTCGTCCGCGATACGCGCGCGGCAGCCTCGGCCTCCTCCACCCGTTGGCGAAAAAGGCGCCTCGGCCTAAGAGGTGGTGGACTCCCTCTGCGCCACCTCAAGGCGGCGAGAAACATCGGCCCGCCGCGTCGCCTCCTCAGCTTGGCCCTAAAGGCAGCAGTCCTGCCCTCGGCCTCGGCCTTGATCAACCAGCCGCTCCTCAAACTCGCTCGAGGTTCAAGCGCGCCCGCCGCCACTCGGCGTCAGGCCTCCTCCGGGCGGGCTTCCGCGCCGCGACCTCATCCTCTACCCGCGTCGCCAGCGCTCCCTCGTCTCCAAGCCTTTCGTACTGCAGCGTTTGGCGGCTTCAGCGTCGGCGCCTCCTCATGCCACGGAGCTCCGCCGGTGGCGGAGGCCATCTTCATCGCGCAAGGGCTGCCTCGCGCAGCTCCTTGCTCCTCAATGAGTGGCACCGGGCCAGGAGTTCTGTGCCCGCTCCTCCGCCGCCTCTGCCGCTGTTAACTGCCGGGCCTCTCGGCGGCCGAGAGGACCTCCAGAAGGCTGCCGCCTTGGCCTCTTCATCAACAAGATCGCTGGTGGCGCGCAAAGGCGGCGGCCCTCCGCTCACTCCTCTCTGCGGCGGCGCGGGCCTCGGCCTCAAAGCGGCGTCTTCGTCGACAAGCTCTTCACCAGAAGGCTCACGCGTCGGCCGCCCTTGAAAAATCCTTGGCGAAGCGCGGCGCTCCCGGCGCCTTCGAGCCGTCCTCACACCATCGACCACCCAGGGCAGGCGCCAGGAGCCCCAGATCAGCACTCCCCTCCGGGCGAGGCTGAGGCTGGCACCCTCGCGGCGGGCACGCCAGCGCCGAAGCCAGTGAAGCCAGCCCATCCCGGATGAGGCGCAGAGCGCCTCGCCAATCGCCGTCCACGACCAGGCGAAGCCTGGAAGGTAGCTATGCCACGGGAAGGCTCGCGAGCGCGAGAGCCCGCAGCGCCTCGGGGCGTTCACCTCCCGGTCGCCCTCACCACAAGGCTCCATGCTTGGAGCACTCAAGGCAGAGGAAGAGGCGAGGGGGGCGGCTCCTCACCCGTCTCCGTGAGCTCGGCGGAAGGGGCTGCAGGGCAGGATCGGTACAAGCAGCGGAAGAATCAGGAGCTGGACAAGGAGAAGGCTTACTCATCGGTGGCGAAGTACTTCTGCGCTTCAGTGACGACAAGGGTAATCATCGCCAGGGCCTCCCTTCTCTTCGGAGGGCCTCAAAGTTCCAGTGAGCGACCCAAGATTGGCCGAGGTCGCTGCTGGCGAGGGAGGAACATCAAGCGACCAGCGTCAGGCGTCCGCTTTGGCGCCTGTGCTGATCACCTCACCAAGCGAAGCGAGCGGGGGCCTCGGGGCTCCATCTGTAGGCGGCTGCGGCTGCCTGCCGCCCTCGGCCAGCGGCGGCATGAGCCTCGAGGCTGCCCCTCATGAGCCACGCCCGGCGTTGTCACCCGGCGGGGTCCCTTGACCTCTGGCGGCTCGTGCCTCCTGCTCCGCCACTCAAGGAGGCCGCCTTGGCAGCGGCAGCTGTCACCATCACTTGGATTCTCGCGAGGCCCAGGAGACCAGCAGCGCTGCCCCATTCGTCGAATAGGCATCGGTTCACGAAATCACCCTGATTACGGTAGAGTGCAGCAAGGCCCCTTCATGCGGATGCCACGGGGTTGGGATGCCGAGTCGGGACAGGAGCACTTTCCTTAGCGCTTGGCGTTGGTCTTCTTCTGGAGCCTCATACGGTGCCGGGCCAGCTGAAGGCCCACATCCGGTGGGAATAGCGTTGGAGAGGGGCAATGCGGCGCATCGGGAACTCCTTCACCACCACAGGCTTCACGCAAGCTTTCTCGAGGCAGCGAGCGCCGGACAAAGATGAGCCGAGGCTTGGCGTATCTGGCCCGGCTGAATTGGGGACAGCGAGCGAGGTTAGCTCCGATGGCAGGGCTGGGCACCCCACATCCTCGTACAGCCACCTCTGCGGAACTCAGCGGCGGAGGCAGGCTAATGTCAATCCACAGGCCCTTTGTCTCGGTAGCGGCAAGCTCACGCCGCCCGAGCATTGAGTGGGGTCGACAAAGTAGCGAGAGAAGAAGTGGCGCAGCAAGACAGCGAGGAAGGATGCCCATCATTGCCTGCATAAGCGAAAGCGAACCGAGGAGAAGTGATGGACTCGGGACGGATGCATCATGTGGATGCGATGGTGGAAAACGCGGCATTGAAGAAATCGAGAGAAGGGAACCAGCCCGCCCATAGGCGTGGGTGAAATACCGGACCTCGGTGACTATCACATCGATGGAGAAGTGGGGCCTGGGCCAAGTCGTCGTCCTCCCACATTCGTTGAAGGAGGTGGCGAGCCAAACTAACCTTGCCCAAGCCCTCTAGATTGAGTATGATCGGCGAATTGACGGAGGCAGCCGTGCGGCGTGTGCGAGCGGTTTCTTCCCTTTCCCTTCTTCGTCGAGACCATGGCGATTGAAAGGAGGGGAGATTGGATTGGATTGGAAATGGAAGCTGGAGTTGAGAGAGGAAGGACGAGGCGCTGGCGACAAAGGAGAAGCGGATGTGTCGACGCGTGTCGCCTAGCAAACCGCGAAATAAGGGCGTGGGGAGCAGTGCGTAAGCGTCCAATCAACCGCACGTGTCGCCCAAGGCCCCGGGCTGTTAGGGCCATGACGCTCGCACTTGCCCTTCGCCCTCTGCTCGGCCAAGTTGAGGCGCCCGTGGGCCAGGGAGCTCTTGTCGGCGTTAGAGAGCAGGGGTCCCAGACTTGCCTGCGGCTGCGGCGTGGCTCAAGGAGGCCAGGACAGCCCATCTTCATCAACACAAGCTCAAGACCCTCGCGAGGCCAAGCCTCTGAGGCGGGCGACAAGGGCTTCCTCGAGCCGGCCTCGTCGGTGGCTCATGAGGCCGGAGAGTTCAAGGCGGGTACCTCGCGAGGTGCCCATGGCATAAGCCATGACGACCAAGAGGCGCGTCGAGCGCCAGCCAGCGTGCGTCCTCCTTTCCTCTTTGGTGCAAAGGAGCAAGCGCGGCGAAGCATCAAGCAAAGGCATCCGTTTGATTGCAACAAGACCAAGACCAGCCCCAGCGGCTGGAAGAGTCATCGTGGAGCCCAAGCGGCGTCATCACGAGCCTTTGGCGGCGAGGACCAACTTTAGTCGAGGATAAGTGTACCGCTGTTCCCCTTCAAAATGGCCAATTGTTGGCGCCCTTCCGCTCAATATTTGGGAAGAGGCCGGGGCCTTCGTCTATATAAGTAGAGCTAGCCACCATAGTAGGGGTGGGCATTTTGGAATCGAGAGAGAGATAGGGACCCGATCCTCAAGCTAGAGCGCGGAACACCACCTAGCAGTTCATCACACCACCAGAACAGACCCTCGAGGTTGTTCTTCCTGTCTTATTCCTCATCAGCCCAGAGGCAATCCACCACACCACAAACTAGAGTAGGGTATTACACCTAGCGGTGGCCGAACTAGTATAAATCTCGTGTCTCTTGTGCTGTTCTTTCTAGTAGTTTAGGTCCTGCGATTTGGCGAGTACAAGGCGGTGGAGGTTGGATCTCGCGTGCACCCGAGTTCGAACCTTAAGGTCTGCGGAACCCAAAATCCGGCGAGGTAGGTTGAGCACTTGGCGTGGCGTGTGTGTTATGTCGTGTCTTGTGTGCCGCATGGGTGCGTGAGTGCTGCGTGCGTCCATGTAGATGCGTGTGAGTGTTGCATGTTGCATGCATGCATGCATGCATAGAGCTTACTCCGCCCATTGACATGTTCATATTTGAGCTTCCTCTGTTCCCTCCATATGGTGATACTCCCTCTGTTCCCAAATAGTCTTGAGTAAAAGCCTCAAATCATTTCCCAAATACGGTATTTGTCTTTCTAGATTTCAACAAGTGACTAGATGCGACAAAATGAGTGAAGTGAGCTTAGAGGCATAGGGATACTTTAGAAAGAAGTCCTCGCGATCCATTATTCCCCATCTCGGTAGGAGAGAACTATTCAACTAGTCTTGGC
>JAHIAM010016106.1:0-17829 GCA_021605205.1 Aegilops longissima
ACCTCCGATGGAATGAAGAATCCTCGAGGAGAATAAATAAATAAAGTTGGAAGTAATGTCTGACCATACCAAATCATGTGGGTGGCAGCATTTGTAACAAAGTACTTTTTGGAATTTGGATTTACGAAAATGGTTAAGGATGTAATGAAAGATTGATAGGAAAATAATGAGATTTGATGGAATAAACTTGTGCATTTCTTCTGGTCATAGTACTCTGTAAAGCCACAAGATCAATGAAGAAAGAAATGTGTTATTCATGACGGCCCATAGCAGGAAGCTGGACAAATAAGTTGGAGTTTTGTATGATCGTCACCACAAGGGTATGAAGGAAGAAGTACTATTGGATTTACAGGAGATGTAATGTTGGAATATGGAATGATAATCCTAGGAAGGATGAATTAAACTTGTACAAGAGTTGAAGTGGGCCCATAACCCACAGGCCCAGGATTTTGAAAAGGAACAGATGTAACCTTGACAAAAGAATAAATTTGGAAGAATCAGTGATCCAATCAGCATAAGTATCGTAGGAGGTTACGCAAAAACCTGAGAGTGGTGAAGTAACGATAGATGTTTTGTTTGGCTTGCTGAACCAAAGGATTTACTCGAACCGGTTCGAGAACAAGAAAATTCTGCAATGCTTGTGAGTATGCCCAAGTGTTAGAATACGTGATTCACTATTTACGTATGTGGTAATGATTCAAATGCACGGATGGATTGGCCCCATACCGGAGACTTCTATCATGAACTATCATATGTTGATGGAAAATCGAGAGCCTTGAAAACCTTAGAAGAGTGTCGACGCGATAAGCCATAAAACCATAGAATGGTAGTACGATGGAACCCTTTACAGGCAACCGTTGATAATCGTAGATTATACGGTGAGGTTCAGCCCAGACCCGTTTTCTGCAGGAGAAACCATTAATGGTAGACCACCATGAGTGTTTCGATTGTTGTCTAGAATGGACACAGAACTATCAGCTAAGAAGATCCAGTCTCGGACGAACTTCAACTTTGACGAACCGACCCACGATTTTGAGGAAAACTCTATGCTTCTGACAGAAGAGCGCTAATGAAGGAGCAATTTTGAGATATGTGAAGAGACATACATTGTCGGCACTCCAGAGGAAGTATCTGAGTTTATTGGAACCGTAACCTTGTTTTTAAGTGTGGTAGCACCCCTGACCTTTCTGACCAAAACATTTGCTAGAAGACCCCCAACCCTAACCCTTTCTTGCTAGCAACTTCGAATCTCGAGGACGAGATTCATTTTAAGTGTGGTAGGTTTGTAACATCCCAAAATTCTAAATTTTGGAATGTTATATTATATTAATAACTATGCTTGTTGTCTGATTGTTGGTTTGAGTGATTGAGTGAAATTGAGTGGAATTGGAAATTTTTTTGAAAGTTGGATGAGAGGGAATAAAATGACTTTCCCAAAACTATCCCCTTTGCCTTTTTTGGATCTCAATGAATTCAATTCCATTCCAACATCAAAACCCTAGAGTGAAGATGAAATGACTTCTTCCATTTGAAATGAAAAGGGTTTTGAAAAAAATTTGAATTTCATTTAAGAATATTTCAAATTCAAAACTTTATGCAACGCAATGATTTTCATGAGGGAAGATAAAATGACTTCTTCAATTATATGAAATATGAGTTGGAAGTTAAAAAGTATCAAATTGAAAGTCATTTGAAAGTGCCTTGAAAACCCTTTCAAATTTGAGTTTTATTTGAATTTGAAAAAAATGAATTTTATAAAGTTTGGATTTTGCCTTTGGAAAACGTTCAAATGATAGGAATATTCCCTTATCATTTTGATATATATATGTCCTATATAAAATATTTATATTTTAAATTATATCTCTTTTTATTTTTTCAAAAAATAATATAGAAAAAAAAAAATGCCCAGCACACCAGCCGACCGCCCAGCCAGACTGGCAGCCCCTCACCTTGCTTGGCCAGGCCCACCAGCGACGAGGCCAGCCAGCCCAGACCACATGCGGCTCGACCGCCCAATGAGCCAGCCCATCCCCCTCGCTGAATCCTCCTCCGGCTCGGTCGACCGACCGCGTCGCGCCCTTCTCCCCTCACCGACAGGCGGGCCCCCCACCTCCTTCAACCCCCCGCCCACGCCACCTCGTCGCGCCGCCGCTCGCCGGATCCCGAAGGATCCGGGATTCGATCCGCACCCCGATTGCCCCCTCGCCCAAACCGGTCGCCCGCCCCTATATACCCCTCCCGCACCCCATTCCCCCTCGCCCTCACGGATCCTCTCCTCCTCCTCACGAGCTCGCGGAGACCCGAGCCCATCACCGCCATTTCCCTACTTGTGACGCCCTAGCCCACCCCGAGCTCGACCGACCCCACCCCGGACTCCCCACGTTGCTGCACCAGCCGGAGACCTCGCCGACGCCCCGACCACCGAGTCGCCGGAACCATCGCCGAGCCTCCGCCGCCGTCGCCGACCGGTAAGACGCCGGAACCCCCCCCGTCTCGATCTAGCCCAACGGCCTAGATTAGAACCCCCGAAGGGGTATAGGGTTTTATTAGGTTAATTAGTGAACCGGGTTTTTCCCCGGTTAGTTCCGGTTTAGATTAGTTAGGTTTTTTTTATTAGACCTGCCCGCTTCGTTTAACCCTAGGGCCCGTTTGAGTTAAGTTACGCTCAGTGCGTTAGTTAGGCCCATTAGGCCATTTTTCTTTATTTTCGTTTTTTTTTTCTGTTTTAGCAGAATAGTTTCAGATTTGAAAAATTCATATCTTTTATTCTACTTAATATTTTTAAGTGATTCTTTTTTTGTTGGTTTGCAAATTTCTTATAGTTTCTGTAGAAAATATAATTAACTATGTTAAAATTATTTAAAATTGCTTTAATTTAGATTTAGTCAGAATAGTAAATCTGTTATAAAATGAGTTAGGAAATTTATTTTTTAATGATTCTTTTTGTCCCAACTTTGTTTTGACATTGCCTAACCGTAGGAATTAATTTGGGTATTTTAGGAGTAATAAAAAATAGTTTTAATCAGAATCATGTTATTCTTAATTAATTAGCTAGCTACTGTTTTCCTATTGTTTTAATTAATAAATAAATTTATTTTTCACATGTGATTGATTATTCTAGGATAGTTTCTGTCACTTTATAGCATGAACTTTTATTTATAATAAATAAAACTTTTATTTTATTTTTTCTTAATAGAATTTGAATTAGGCCTAATAGGAGTTTCATAATAGCTTTTAAATTGATTCTTTTTGCTCCTAGTTGCATGATGCATTCTTTTCTGTTAAGTTAACAAAAACCCATGCTTAGGTTATGTTAAGAAAATTTTTGTTATGTAAAACTATTTCTAGTTGTTGCTTGTAGTAGGAAAAAACTTTGAGTTGGATTCTTTGAGTTTCCTTTGGGTTTTGATTCGACTGTTTTGGTGTGTTATGTTACTATGCTATTGTGTTAAGTGATCATATGCTATATGCTTATCGTGATTATTGTTTGCCTCGGTAGAATTTCCGGAGTGCGAAGCTTGCTACCACGAGTCCCTAGTTTTCGAAGATCGTCAGCAAGGCAAGTTCACTTTGACCATGCTTTCATACCTATGTTTTATTGCATTTAGTGGCACTTTGCAACCACCCCTCAGTAGTGTTATTGAATCCTTGTAGTTGAGTAGTATGCATGAGGTAGGAACCCATCACCCTGTTACCAAGCCCGTGACGTTATTTATTTTAATGCTACGCTATAGTAGACGAGGTTTGGTATGAGTGCTCAGGAGTGGTGTGAGAATGGAGGACCTACGTCAATGACGACAACACCATGAAGAAATCTGCAAGGACTGCATCTTCAAGGCCTCAAGACTTCAAGACTCGAGACAAGAATTCAATACACACTACTGGGTGAAGGACGGTTGACGGGCACCCTGGAGGAACCAGTGGTTGGCCGGGATGCATGGAGAAGCGCCATGACATCTTGCGGAAAGCTTCACCCAGACCCAAAGAGACGGAAGAATACTTCATGCGGAAGCTTACATGCAACCGCAAGTCAATATGGGCTCTGGCTTGGTTGACCTTAGTTGTGACTCTGGCTGGGACGATGCTAGCAGATGTAGAACTACGGTAGGATTGGATGGGCACCGGACAGTGGTCAGAGGAACTCTTCGGAAGACCATGTTACGGTCATCTTGTTCTGAAAAACCCTGAAGTGCGAGAACGTAAAGAGAGGGATCGAATCTTGCGGGTAAAGTGGACAAACCTCTGCAGAGGGTTATAACCTAATCGATTAGCCGTGTCCCCGGTTACGGAAAATTTGAGCATCTGGACTTGGATCTATCTCGGAACTCTCAACACCGGACTGATAACTTAATTGTGGGCCACTTATGATGATTTTTGGGCTATGAGACATCGGTTGGCGGAACCATGTCATGATAGAAAACTCCATAGTACAGACTTCATTTAGTCCTTTGATGTAGGGAAAAATAAAACCAGCTTTTACGCAAACAAAACTCAGATATAGAGCCATAAAGCCATACTGCATATAGTATAGTTTATCATCTGTTCTCTCTTATTGTGATCTTGTCGGTACATTCAATGTCCTGACCTACACGGCTGCAACGTATCATGTTGCAGATACTTTCTTCCGACGAGTAAGAGTACGGTACAGGGTTACGGTCTACACTCAACCTGCCGATGGCGTTGATGGGACTCCACACCCGACTATTTGTTTCATTGTGACTTATGAGGTATATATCAGTTTTCGTTATTTATACATGTGATTGCACTTTGATATATACATTGATGTACTGTGTGTGCCAGCATACTGATCCAGGGATGGCACAGAAACACAGAGGCTTGACCGTCTGAGGTCGGGTCGCTACATTTTCTTAAGGAGTTCGTTCAGAAACTTGTATTAAAACTTTCTTAATGAGCACTCGACAAACGCATTTCGAGAACATACACAAAGTCCCAGCTATGGACCTAGTGCATCATCATAACCGAGGTCTCTTGCATTTCCCTACAAGTAATTGGATCTCATATGGAGATGTTTAGTGAAGTAGAATGGAAAAAATTGAGTGCAACTACACAAGAACTAGTCTATAACTGCCGTTCGGAATCAGTTTTATGCAGTGTTAACTGAAACATGGATATCTGTGTAACATCCCAAATTTTGGAATGTTAATATAATTAATTGAATTTTTTGTTTGTTTGCTTGAGTGAATTAAACTTGAGTGAAATTTGAACCTTTTCAAAAACTTTTGAAAGAGAGGGAATAAAATGACTTTCCCCTTCCCCGGTAAATTCAAATTCATCCTATTAAAATCAATGAGAGAAGATGACATGACTTCTTCAACTATAAAGATTTTGAGCGGAGTTTTGCAATTTAATTCTTTCAAATATTTGCACTTGTTTCTCTATTTTTTCTTCCCGAGAAATACCCGAAAAATAAATTCTTGCAAGCAAGAAAAGCGGAGGAAAATGACCCTCCAAAATCAGGGCATTTTGAAAATATTGAGCCAAGAAAACCAAAGTTTTTATTTAAAATTATCTGCAAAAAGAAATAAAGCCTTTAGGGATTTTCTGAAAAACATTTTTAAGTTTTTATTTTGGCCGTGGAATAATGCTCAACATCTACATTTTATTTTTCTGATAATTTTAGTATATAAAACTCTTGATTCGAATTGATTTGATTTCCTTTTTATTGTTTTAGTTTCCTAATTTTAAAAATAGGAATGGAATCGTTTTATTAGGAAAAACCTGCTGGCCCATTAAGCACTTTCCTATTCTAGCCCAACAAGAGATCATCTCCTTCCTCTGTTTCCTCTCACGTTACAGAAGCTTTCCATGTCCATGGAGACAGAAATCTCCACCTTCCCGATCTCCCTCGTCTTTCCATCCCAGCGCCTCCCGAGACCGCCTATAAAACCCCTCCTCTCCTCGTTCCATTTTTCCCATCACCACCCCTCCCTGCCCGTTGCCTTCTCGCCACCGTCCTCCTTTTCCTGCCTAGAAACGCTCACCAGGAGCTCTCCTGGAACCTCCCCATCGCCCAGCGCCACCTCCCCAAGCGCCGACCCCTCCTCCGCCACCCCACCCTCGCTTGGCGACCTCGCCCCTCGCCGAGCAGCCCTCCACATCGCCGTCTCCTTCCTGCCATCTCTACCTCACGTACAGGTAACTCCGTTTTCGTTTTTAGATTTTATTTCCGTAACAGATTTAGTTCCTTTCTTGTTTAGCTTATAACTTTTGATCTAGAAGTCCAATGATGCTGATTCTTTTTGCGTTAGATCACAATTTTCATGTAGTTTCCAAAATATATAATTTGTCTATGTTTGGATTTATAAAAATTGAGTTAGATCAGATTTGAATTAAAGCTTGTTTTGCTTATTCGGGAGTTTCATAATAGATTTTATTTAATTCTTTTTGCTCCTAGTTGCTTAATGAAATATTTTCTGTTTAGTTAACATAAAACCATGATTAGGTGATGTTAAGAAATTTTTGTTATATAAAACTATTTTGTTGTTATTTGAAGTAGGAAAACTTTGAGTTGTTTTTTTTCTTTAAGTTTTCCCTTTGGGTTTTGCTTTGTTGGTTTTGGTGTGTTACTTTGTTATGTTATGTTATGCTATGTGCTTATTATAGTTATTGTTTGCCTCGGTAGAATTTCCGGTCTGAAGCTTGCTACTCTGAATCCTAGTTTTGAAGATCGACAACAAGGCAAGTTCACTTTGACCATGCTTCTTACCTATGTTTTATTGCATTTAGTGGCACCTTTGCAACCACCCCTCAGTAGTGTTATTGAAATTCTTGTAGTTGAGTAGTATGCATGAGGTAGGAACCCATCACCCTGTTACCAAGCCCGGGACGTTATTTTATTCTAATGCTACGCTGTAGTAGACGGGGTTTGGTATGAGTGTTCGAGAGTGGTGTGAAGAAGGAGGACTCTCGTCAATTCGACAACTCCATGATGGAATCTGCAAGGACTGCATCTTCAAGACCTCAAGACTTCAAGACTCGAGACAAGAATTCAAT
Organism: Aegilops longissima; assembly: GCA_021605205.1. Taxonomy (NCBI): domain Eukaryota; kingdom Viridiplantae; phylum Streptophyta; class Magnoliopsida; order Poales; family Poaceae; genus Aegilops; species Aegilops longissima. The sequence goes on from JAHIAM010016106.1 coordinate 7,015, forward strand.
ACACACTACTGGGTGAAGGGCGGTTGTGGGCACCTGGAGAAACCAGTGGTTGGCGGGATGCATGGAGAAGCGCCATGACATCTTGCGGAAAGCTTCACCCAGACTCAAAGAGGCGGAAGAATACTTCACGCCGGAAGCTTACATGCAACCGCAAGTCATTATGGGCTCTGGCTTGGTTGACCTTAGTTGTGACTCTGGCTGGGGCGGTGCTAGCAGATGTAGAACTACGGTAGGATTGGATGGGTGCCGGACGGTGGTCGGAGGAACTCTTTGGAAGACCATGTTTGGTCATCTTGTTCTCAAACACTCGAAGTGCGAGAGCGAAAAAGAGGATCGAATCTTGCGGGTAAAGTGTACAAACCTCTGCAGAGGGTTTAAACCTAATCGATTAGCCGTGTCCCGATTACGGACAATTTGAGCCTCGGACTTGGATCTATCTCGGAACTCTCAACACCGGATTGATAACTTAATTGTGGGCAACATATGATGATTTTGGGCTGTGAGACAGCGGTTGGCGGAACCATGTCATGATAGAAAACTCCATAGTACAGACTTCATTTATTCCTTTGGTGTAGGTAAAATAAAACCAGCTTTTACGCAAACAAAATTCGAATCTGAGCCATAAAGCCATCTGCATATAGTATAGTTTATCATCTGTTTTCTCTTATTGTGATCTTGCCGGTACATTCAATGTACTGACCTACACGGCTGCAACGTATCATGTTGCGATATTTTCTTCCGACGAGTAAGATTACGTGCAGGTTACGGTCTACACTCAACCTGCCGATGGTGTTGATGGGACTCCACACCCGTTTGATTGTTTCCGCTGAGTATTATGAGGTATATATCATTTTACGTTATTTATACATGTGATTGCACTTTGATATATACATTGATGTACTGTGTGTGCCAGCATACTGATCCAGGGATGGCACAGATACACAGAGGCTTGACCGTCTGAGGTCGGGTCGCTACAATCTGACTCATACGGAGTACGTTTTGGCTCCACAAGTAGTCAAAACGTTTGTGAAGACCAGATGCTTCAAAGTATTCCTTCATAGGGAACTTTTGCAGAAATTTTCTTAAGGAGTTTGTTCAGAAACTTGTATAGAAACTTTCTTAATAAGCACTCGACAAACGCATTTCGAGAACATACACAAAGTCCTAGCTATCGACCTAGTGCATCATCATAACTGAGGTCTTTTGCATTTCCCTACAAGTAATTGGATCTCATATGGAGATGTTTAGTGAAGTAGAATGGAAAAAATTGAGTGCAACTACACAAGAACTAGTCTATAACTGTCGTTCGGAATCAGTTTTGCGCAGTGTTAATTAAAACATGGATATCTGACTCATACGGAGTCCGTTTTGGCTCCACAAGTAGTCAAAACATTTGTGACGACCAGATGCTTCAAAGGATTCTTTCATAGGGAACTTTTGGAGAACTTTTCTTAAGGAGTTCATTCAGAAACTTGTATAGAAACTTTCTTAATGACCACTCGACAAACGCATTTTGAGAACATACACAAAGTCCCAGCTATGGACCTGGTGCATCATCATAACCGAGGTCATTTCCCTACAAGTAATTAGATCTCATATGGAGATGTTTAGTGAAGTAGAATGGAAAAAATTGAGTGCAACTACACAAGAACTAGTCTATAAGCGCTGTTCGAGAATCAGTTTTATGTGATGTTAAGCTGAAACATGGATATCTGACTCATACGGAGTCCTTTTTGGCTCTACAAGTAGTCAAAACGTTTGTGACGACCAGATGCTTCAAAGGATTATTTCATAGGGAACTTTTGGAGAACTTTCTTAAGGAGTTCGTTCAGAAACTTGTATAGAAACTTTATTAATGAAGATGTTTCTTGCATTTCCCTACAAATGCATTTTTAGAACATACACAAAGTCCCAGCTATGGACCTAGTGCATCATCATAACCGAGGTCTCTTGCATTTCCCTACAAGTAATTGGATCTTATATGGAGATGTTTAGTGAAGTAGAATGGAAAAATCGAGTGTAGCTACACAAGAACTAGTCTGTAACTGTCGTTAGGAATCAGTTTTGCGCGGTATTAACTGAAACATGGATATCTGACTCATACGGAGTCTGTTTTGGTTCCACAAGTAGTCAAAACGTTTTTGACGATCAGATGCTTCAAAGGATTCTTTCATAGGGAACTTTTGGAGAACTTTCTTAAGGAGTTCATTCAGAAACTTGTATAGACACTTTCTTAATGAGCACTCGACAAATGCATTTCGAGAACATACACAAAGTCCCAGCTATGGACCTAGTGCATCATCATAACCGAGGTCTCTTGCATTTCCCTACAAGTAATTGGATCTCATATTGAGATGTTTAGTGAAGTAGAATGGAAAAAATTGAGTGCAACTACACAAGAACTAGTGTAGCGACCAGACCTCAACAGTCTGATCTTTGTGCATCAGTGTCATCCCTGGATCAGTAATGCTGACACGCACAGTACTTGAAGGATTTATAACAGAGTAGCATTCACACACTTATTACATCGAAAAGTCTCAAAAGAGAACTTATTACAATAAATAGGGCTTAAGGCCATCTAATAACGTTAACAGCGGAAGGCTTGGAAGATAAGCGAGTCCATCAACTCCAAAGGCATCACTGAGTATAGAACCATGACCTAAAGGCACCTTACTCGTTGTTTGAAAAGTCTGCAACATGAACGTTGCAGCCCGAAAACGGGTCAGCACATGGAATATGCTGGCAATGTAACACATAGATAGTAATGAACAGAAATAGGCTATACTACATGCATATATGGCTGGTGGAAAGCTCTATGGTTACAATTTTGCGTAAAGCCAATTTTTCCCTACTACAAAGGAATAAATTTTATTTAACTATCATGGTGGTTGTTAAACATTGAGAATGGTTGACAGCATTCTCAATCCCAATTAAGTAATATCATTGACCCAACAAAATTAATTTAAAGTAACATGATGAGATTCACATGATAATCCAAGTACTAGATACTCAAGATGTCCATAACTGGGGACACGGCTAACCATGATTAGTTTATACACTCTGCAGAGGTTTGCGCACTTTTCCCCACAAGACTCAATCTCCTCCATTGAAATTCTCGCACTACATGGTGTTTAAGAAACGGATGACCGATACATAGTCTTTCAGAAGCGCTAGCACCTTACGATCGGGTAGACCGTTACACCTACTTTCCCCTACATCTGCTAGTCTACCACTGTAAGAGTTCGCACGACTTAATCAACTATGCTAGAGCCCATAGTAGCTTGTGGCTGCACACGGAAGTTTCTGGCATGAATAATCTCATGATCCCTTTGAGCCTGGATGGCGGTCCATAAAGAAAAACAGTAATCATTTGGAATACCAGTGCCTCAATCCACCCAGATGTGTATTAAAGTTGCCACCTTAAATAAACCATTAATTAACAATCTCACATCTGTCATGGATACACTCACACAATCCACGTCTACTAGCATAGCATGGCAATATAAGCAAACGTAGAAGTAACTCCCAAGGGTTGGTAATAAAACAGGTAATAGGTACTACCTCATCTACTTTCCCAAAACCCACAACTTAATTAGAACCTAATCATGCAATGTTTTAAGATTGATCTAATGCATAAAAACTGGGTATGAAAGGGATATGATCAAAGTGTTACTTGCCTTGCTGATGATCCGTGAAACCTAGAGATTCGAAGTAGCAAACGGCGCACTCCGGGTACTCTATCGCAAGAAAACAAGCATACAATAAGTACTCATCTAATGCACAGGTAAAACTCGAATAAGCGATCTAACCAGAAAGTTCAACTTAAGAACTCCGGTTTGCAAAAAGAACCAAATCAAACGAAGCGACGAAAAACAAACGGCGAAAGAAACAAGCTTCGTTTACTAATCTGGATCTAAGTCAAATTTTGCAGAATCAAAAGCTTGTTTGAGTTGGTTAAATGGAAAGAGGATTTCGAGACGAAACTCTAGGCGCTTGAATCGCCTGATTCTGATAAACGAGCGAAAAGTTATACGAAAACGAAAATCGGATCAGAAATCGCTATCAGAAATAATCACGGAAAATCCGAGAAAAAGTAAAACGACGAACAGGCTAACGAAGCGAGCGTTCGCTGCTGCGACTAAGCAGCGAAAACCGTTCGTTAAAAGCGAGCGTCACGGATTTAACGTCCGCTAAATAAACTAAACCGAAAAAACCGATCTAAGGTTTTTAAAACTAACGAAAAACCGGACGGTTTTCGAAGAAAAACAGCCGTGGCGGGCGGTCAACCTCGGGGCGGGTCGGCGACGGCGGGCGGCTCGACGGGCTCAAGCAAAGCGGAGGCGCGAGGCGCAATGGCGCGTGGTGTGCTGGGTTAGGGTTAGGGTTCCTTGGCGGGCGGTGGCGAGGCTCGGGTGGGCTCGGTAGCGCCTTATATAGGCCTGGCCGGGCGGAGTCCTGGCCGATTACGGCCCAAAGGTCGGTTGCGCGTTTTTTTGATAAATAAATTTCATGCAGAAAAACAAATAAAAGAAATACTAAACGGACTCCAAAAATCCCGAAATAAAATTTTCCCGACTTCTAAAATCAAGCCGGACAAGATGAACATTTATTTGGGGCCTAAATGCAATTTTGAAAAACGCGCATTTTTCCTAAATTCAAATAAAATAGCAATAAAACTCTGAATTAAAACTTATTTGATTTTTTATTAAATCTTCGATATTCCTTTATTTTGGGAAAGTCATTTTATTCCCTTTCTCTTATTTTTATAATTGGAATAATTTAATAAAAAAATCAAATGATCCTATTTTCAAAATTTGAGAAAACTCAAATATGAAAATAACGAAATCCCCTACTCTCTCCGTGGGTCCTTGAGTTGCGTGAAATTTCTAGGATCAAGCCAAAATGCAATAAAATATGATATGCAATGATGATCTATGTATAACATTCGAAATTGAAAATTTGGGATGTTACAAACCTACCCCCCTTAATATGAATCTCGCCCTTGAGATTCGGGTTGGCTAGAAAATAGGTGAGGGTGGTCCTCCAGCAGATCTTCCTCTCGCTCCTAGGTGGCTTCATCCTTGGTGTGGTGGTCCACTGAACTTTACAAAACCTGATAACCTTGCTGCGGGTGACTCGGCTGGCATTTTCGAGAATCTTGACTGGTTTCTCCTCGTAGGTCAAATCACTATCCAACTGAATCGCTTCCAGCGGCACTGTATCCCTTAGTGGTATATCAGCCATCTCCGCGTGGCACTTTTTCAACTGGGAAACGTGGAACACATCGTGAACTCCTGACAATCCTTCAGGCAATTCCAACTTGTAAGCAACTTCTCCCACACGCTCCAAAACTTTGTATGGTCCCACAAAATGTGGCGCTAATTTTCCCTTAACTCCAAAACACTTAACTCCTTGAAGCGGGGATACACGAAGATAAACTCTGTCTCCGACTTCGTAAATAGTCTCCTTGCGTTTAGAATCCGCATAGCTCTTCTGCCTGGATTGGGCTACCTTGAGCCTATCGCGAATCAACTTCACCTTCATTCGACTCCTTAATCAAATCTGGTCCAAACAATGGCGGTCTCAACCTTATCCCACAACAATGGGTTCTGCACCTCCTTCCGTACAAGGCTTCGAAAGGGGCCATCTTCAAACTGGATTGATAACTGTTGCTGTAAGAGAACTCTGCATACGGCAAATTACCGTCCCAACTAGATCCATAATCTAGCGCACAAGCTTTCAGCATATCCTCCAAAATCTGATTGACTCTCTCGGTGCATCCATCATGCTGCGGATGAAAAGTTGTCTTGAACTCTAGTCTGGTTCCCAAAGTTTCGTGCAACTGATTCCAGAACTTTGAGGTAAACTGGGTTCCTCTATCTGATACAATGCTCCTCGGAATTCCATGCAGACATACGATCCTGGTCATGTATATCTTAGCCAACTTGACACTGCTGTAAGTAGTCTTCACTGGGATGAAATGAGCTACCTTCGTCAAGCGATCGACTACAACCCAAATCGAGTCATAGCCTGAACGAGTCCTGGGCAATCCCGTGATAAAGTCCATGCCCAACTTATCCCACTTCCATTCGGGTATCGGCAATGGCTGTAACAATCCGGCTGGCTTCTGATGCTCTGCCTTCACTCTCTGACATACATCATAAACTGCTACGTACTCAGCAATATCCTTCTTCATTCCGGTCCACCAAAAAGTATCTTTCAAATCCAAATACATCTTGGTATTTCCTGGGTGAATCGAATACGGTGAATCATGTGCCTCCTGTAGAATCAACTTCCTGATCTCCGGGTCATTAGGCACATAAACACGGTCCTCAAACCATAGGGTATCGTGTTCATCCTCACGGAATCCTTTAGCTTTTCCCTTGCTCATTTTCCCTTTAATAGAGGCAATCTCCTTGTCAGTTTTCTGAGCTTCTCTGATCTTATCCATCAAAGTAGACTGAATCTCCAATGTTGCTACATAGCCTCTCAGAACTATTTCCAAACATAGCTCGCGAAGATCCTCGGCTAACTACTTTGGTAAATCTCCGGTCATGAGTGTGTTGACATGGCTCTTGCAGCTCAACGCATCGGCTACTATGTTAGCCTTTCCGGGGTGATAATGCAATCTCATGTCATAATCCTTGATGAGCTCCAACCATCTCCTTTGCCTGAGATTCAACTCCTCCTGCGTGAAAATGTACTTCAAACTCTTGTGATCCGTGTACACCTCACAATGGTTTCCAATGAGAAAATGTCCCCAAGTCTTCAATGCATGCACTACGGCTGCTAACTCCAAATCGTGTGTAGAATAATTCAACTCATGGGGCTTAAGCTGCCGTGAAGCATATGAAACAACTCTTCCCTCCTGCATAAGCACTGCTCCAAGCCCTCGACGTGAAGCGTCGCAATACACCTCATAATCCTTGTGCTGATCTAGCAGAATCAACACGGGCGATGTAACCAAACGTTTCTTCAACTCTTGGAAACTGGCCTCACATTCCTCAGTCCAATTGAACTTAGTGTCCTTCTTCAACAACTCCGTCATAGGCTTCTCAATCTTCAAGAAATTCTCAATGAATCTTTGGTAGTATCCTGCCAGTCCAAGAAAACTCCAGATCTCTCCAACTGTCGTTGGTGCTTCCCAGTTTGTCACAGTGACAACTTTGGTGGTATCCACTGCTATTCCTTCTCCGGATATAACATGTCCGAGAAATCCAACTTCCTTCAACCAAAACTCACATTTGCTGAACTTGGCATATAAGCGATGTTCTCTCGAGCTTCTCGATTACTAAGCATAAATGCTCCTTATGCTCCTCTTCATTCTTCGAGTAGACCAAAATATCGTCAATGAACACCACGACGAAATTATCCAGAAACTCCATAAACACCTTGTTCATCATGTTCATGAAATATGCAGGTGCGTTAGTCAGACCAAATGACATAACGGTATACTCATACAGCCCGTACCTGGTGGTAAAAGCCGTCTTAGGTATATCCTGCTCTCTAATCTACAACTGATGGTATCGTGATCGCAAATCGATCTTGGAAAATACCTTAGCTCCTTGCAATTGGTCAAACAAGTCGTCGATCATCGGCAATGGGTACTTATTCTTGATAGTTACTTCATTCAATCCTCTATAATCAACAACCATTCTCAATGATCCATCCTTCTTCTCCACTAGAAGTACTGGCGATCCCCAAGGTGAAGAACTTGGGCGAATAAAACCTTTATCCAGTAACTCCTTAATCTGCTTCTTAACTTCCTCCAAATCTTGTGCGGGCATCCGGTACGGTCTCTTAGATATCGGCCCTGTGCCTGGCAAAAGCTCAATCAAAAACTCAATGTCTCTATCCGGTGGCATGCCTGGAAACTCCTCTGGAAATACGTCAGGGTAATCCTTCACCACTGGTACTTCCTCCTGCACAACTCCTGATAAGGAATTTACTTGTGTCCTCTTCGGCTCATGCCGTGACACATACTTGATCCTTCTTCCTTCTGGGGTGGTAAGCAAAATCGACTTACTGGCGCAATCGATGTTTCCTCCATACATTGATAGCCAATCCATACCCAGAATCACATCCAAACCTTGCGACTCCAGAATGATCAAATCCGAGGGAAAAACATGCCTACCTATACTCAATGGCACTTGAAAACATCCTCGACTGGCCATATACTCCGCTCCTGGTGAGCTTACTAACATAGGTGTTCTAAGAACCTTGGTGGGCAGTTTATACTTATCCACAAATCCCCTTGATATGTATGAATGTGATGCACTAGTATCAAAAAGAACGATTGCAGTAAATGACTTAACCAAAAACTTACCTATTACTGCATCTGGCTGGGCTTCAACCTCCTCCACGTTAATGTGGTTCACCTGTCCCCTGTTGAAAGGGTTCGGCTTCTTCCCAGAGCTTCCATTGCCATTTCCATTCTGGGCTTCGGGACATTCATTGGCATAATGTCCAGTCTTCTGACACTTAAAGCAAGTGACTTGGCTCAGGTCTCTCTTGGCTGGGGTTGACGGGTTGGTGCAGTTTCGGCGTTACTTCCTCCATTCCGTTACCATTCTTGGAGCCATTATGGGGCATAACGGGCTTCGCTGAGCTCGAGTTGTACTTCCCTGGCCATACTTCCGCTTATGACTATCAATCTGCTGCTGCTTGCCTTCAAGTATGGTGGCCTTGTCTACCAGCTCACGGTAGTTGTTGAAGGTAGCCACCATTAGCTGCATACCCAGCTCGTCATTGAGTCCTCGAGAAACTTTTCCTGCTGCGGCATCTGTGGCCACATCATCCGGGGCATAGCGAGCTAACTTGTTGAACTCATCCACGATCTTGCCCACGAAGACGGTTCCCTGGCGTAAGTTGCGGAACTCACGCTTCTTTAGACTCATGGCTCCACTGAAACATGGCGGTGCGGAAAGCTTCTTGAACTGATCCCAAGTGATGGTGGCGAGGGATAAGTGGCGGTGTAGTTCTCCCACCAAGAGGCTGCAGGTCCATCAAGCTGATGTGCGGCAAAGCGCACCTTTTCTCGCCTCTGTGCATCCAGCGTGGCTAACTCCTTCCGACCTTGCGGAGCCAATCATTAGCCACAATCGGCTCAAGGTTGCTAGAGAACACTGGCGGATTCAGCCTTAGGAAGCAGGTCAAGTTGTCAGCAGGGGTGGTGGCGGTGGATTGTTGTTGTTGTTGTTGTTGTTCGGTTCGGATGAGCATCCGCATGAGGGCATTCTGCTGCTTTGGATCAGCTGGGTGAGCTCCGCGGAAAGTTGAGACCGGGGTCACGTCTCGGAGGCATCTGGTGTTTTGGAGTGGATGAGAAAATTAGAATAGAACAAGGGTCTAATGAGAAAATATCACTACCCATATGAATGCACAATCATAATCACACCAATCATTTATTCAATCCACTCAAACATGGTTCAATCTCGGATTACAAATATCATGACTAATCGAAAGTAACGGCCTAACTGATCGACGGAAAATAAAATAACAAGGCGGTCGACTAAATGTCTTCATCAATTATCCTTGCGTCCTCTGGTGCGGCGTCCTCCGGTGTGGCGCCTCCTCTTGCGGCTTTCTTCGGTGGAGCTCTCTTCATAATCCTGGTCATTGCTCACGAGAGGTCCGTCATCTCCACTCGGAAAAAGGTCCTCTCCCAAGTCCATCTTCTCCTCTAATGCGGCAACATTCATCTTCAGATTGTCGACTCTCTCCATGAAATCCGCGATTTCTTCTTCATGGTCAAGGAAGTCCGCGCGTGCTTTCTCCTCTAGTTCCAGTTCACGGAACAACAGCCTCCTGTGTACCTTCGAGTTACGGCGAGTCTGGATCTCCCGTTTCCTGAGGAGACACTCCAAGTCTTGGACATATGAGAGAATGGAGTCGTCCTCTACGGTGCGGATGATATCTCCATTCCTAGCTCTGCGAGAAATCATGGCGAGATCTGATGGATCGAGCTCGGCCCTGTACTCTTCTTGGAGATGTCCATGTGCACGATAAATCGCCATGTCTCTTCCGATGATCCAATTGAAATCCGTAAACTCAAAATCAATGGGCTCTGAATGTCCTCCGAAGGTCCTCCCTGGAATGTGCACCTCAATCCTGTAGCGGGTATCCGTCGGAAGTGCGTTGGCAGGCTTCCCGGTGATTGAGGGCAGAGCAATCTTCAGCTTCTTCACGATCTGGACCAGCTTCTTGCGAAAGGCATCGTCTCATCTGGTGGCAAAACTCCGTAGCAAACGGGGTGAACTCGGCAGCCATCTAGAATGTTGAAAATCGGAGAGAAGTCGAGAAATGAACAGGGAGAATTACGGAATGATAAGGACATAAAATAAATAGTCTCTTCCTATGGCTTTCCGATCCTAGGGGTTCGTCCCACGGTCAACGTGTGCTCTGAATACCATCTCAGAGCGACCAACCAAAATCGGTCAAGTCTACGTGTCCGTACCATCCCAAGATCATCTTTGGCACACAAGTACATTGATGAAATAATCAAAGTTCAATCACACTGAATTTATTACACGATTCTCATATCGAGTCTTTATTACAATAGAATAAATTCGTCAAGGCTAACTCATGAGAAATAAAACTAAGTAAAGCTGCGGAAGCATAGAAGAATAGCGAGTCCATCCGACTCCATAGGGCAATCGCCAAGCGCGGATCGTAGCCTCACTCGATCGAATACTCCTCGCAACATAAGACGTTGCAGCCGTGTAGGTCAGCATTTTGAATATCTTTGGCAAGTCATGAAGAGAGAATAACAATAAAATTACTAACACTATATGCAATTTGGCTGTGGGGCTCTAA
>JAHIAM010016109.1:0-13646 GCA_021605205.1 Aegilops longissima
CTGCGCCCGCGCGCCGCCGCCTCGGCGCCCGGCCGCGCCCCCCTCCTCCCCTCGCCCGCGCCCGGCGGCAGCGCCGCCGCCAGCGCCCAGCGGGCTCCCGCGCCGCCGCTCCCGCCCGCTCCGGCGACCTCCACCGGCCGGCCGTGCCGCCTTCCCGCGCCCGTTCGCCGCCCGCCGCCGCCTCGGCGCCCGCTCGGCGACCTCCACCGGAGCCGGCCGTCGCCTTCCTCCTCCCCGCGCCGGCGAAGCCCGCCGCGCCGCCACCGGCCCGGATCCGCCCGATCCGGCCTCGGGAGCCGCGCCACCCGTTGACTCTCGTCTCCCCCTCTTTTTCCTAAGTTTTTTTGCATCTGTGTAATTTTGTGCAATATTCATCATGCTATATCTTCGCATCCGTAGATCCATTTTTCGCGTATAATATGTCAAAATGTTCGTCTCGAAGAGTAGATCATTTCATTCCATTGCATCATTTTCATTTGAGCTCATCTTGATGCCCGAAATGCTGTTGGAAGAGTGCAAGGTGCTGATAGTTTCTGATTTTTATCAGGAGTTGCACTTTTGTTATTTTTGCTATGATTAATATGTGCATCCTATGAATTTGAGTCCTACATGAGTTTTGTAAAATGCCATGTCATCTTTCCAGTGGTATATGCCATGTATTTTTGTGATCTATGTGGTGACTAGCACAAGCATGCAAAGTAGGTGTCCTAATGTTGCTGATTTCAGCCCTGCTTTAGCTGGTTTTGATGCCATGTTTGCTTGATGATACCAAGAGATCTATGCATATTTTGAGATACTTCAGTAAGGGTGTTTTGTAAAGCATGACTTGCTCTATCCATCCATGCCTTTGTTTGCAATTATGGGATGCCATAGCTTGAGTCAATCGAGCTCTACTTTTGCTATCAAATGATTCCTGGCAGATTGTATACGTGTTATTCAATTTTGCCTAGCTTGTTGTGGTTGATCCATATATGCTATGTTAGTGTTCTTGCCATGGATGTCTTCTATGTCATGTCTTCTTGATGTATGTATGCTTAGTTTATCATTTGAGGCTCTGTGGTGAGTGCATTGAGCTTGTTAACATGCCATCTCGTTATCAGTTTTGACATGTCAAGTTGCTGAATCTGTTAACAAGACTTTCAATATTGACATGAGTGTTACTATATTTTCTAGTCCTTTTTGGCTTATGGTCAGTAAGGGACTTTTGAAATATGCTTTGAGTAGATTCATGCCATGCCTTGTTTTGCTATTTTAAGTTCCTGTAGCATGTAGTTTTGATGCTCTGAACATTGCAACCTGTTACTGTTTTGCCATGTCCAGCCTGATTATTATTGCACTTTTGCCATGCTTGTTTGAACCTGTTATGATGTGAACTAGCCGTAGCTCAGTGCTCATCTTTTGTCGAGCATCATGTGTAGATCACTGCCATGTGCTTTGTTGTTACGTTTGGGTGCAGTAGCTTAATTATTTGTTGCTTGCTAAGTGGCATCATGCTGTTAATGGCAGATTTGCGCCATTCTTGTTTTGCTTGCCATTTGCAAACCGTGCATCCGATTCGGTGATCTTTATATCGATTTCAGCGAAATCATCTCATCTTTCAGTGGCATGCTTGGTTTGCCAAGTTGATGCCTGGTTCATCATTTCCTTCGGGTGCACATAAGCATTGCATATCTCATCATGCATATCATGTCATGTTTTGCATCATGTTGATTGTGCATTGCACGTGATTTATTGTGGTTCCTTTGTTTGTGTTGTTGCTTTGGGTAGAGTCGGAGGCGAGTGCGTGAGCGAGGAGCCTGTTGAGAGCGTTTTGAGGATCAAGCTTTCGACAACTCGAGAACATTGCGAGCAAGATGACCATACCCTCGAAATCACTTCTATCTTTGCTATGCTAGTTGCTCGCTCTTTTGCTATGCCTATGCTGCGATGCCTACCACTTGCTATATCATGCCACCCATATTGCCATGTCAGCCTCTAACCATCCTTTCCTAGCAAACCGTTGTTTGGCTATGTTACCGCTTTGCTCAGCCCTCTTATAGCGTTGCTAGTTGCAGGTGAAGCTGAAGTTTGTTCCTTGTTGGAACATGGAGATGTTGTTCCTTGTTGGAACATGTTTACTTGTTGGGGATATCACAATATATATATCTGCTAATTAATACATCTATATACTTGGTAAAGGGTGGAAGGCTCGGCCTTATGCAGTGTTTTGTTCCTCTTGCCACCTAGTTTCCGTCATACGGTGTTATGTTCCTTGATTTTGCGTTCCTTACGGTTGGGTGATTTATGGGACCCCTTGACAGTTCGCTTTGAATAAGACTCGTCCGGCAAGGCCCAACTTTGGTTTTACCATTTGCCACCTAAGCCTTTTCCCGGGTTTCATGAGCAGGGTCATCTTTATTTAACCCCGGACGGTGCTCCTTGAGTGCTGGCCCGAACTAAGTCTTTGCAGCGCCCCTCAAAGGCAACTTGAGGTTTGGTTTTAGTTGTATGGACTGCTCATCCGGATGTGCCACGAGAGCGAGATATGTGCAGCTCCTATCGGATTTGTCGGCTGTCAGTGGCTTTGCTGGTCTTGTTTTATTCTTTGTCGAAATGTCTTGTAGTCCGGGATTCGAGATTGATCGGGTCTTCGGTAGAAGAATAATCCCGTTGACCGTGAGAGCTTATAATGGGCTAAGTTGGGACACCCTGCGGGTAATATCTTTGAAAGCCGTGCCCGCGGTTATGAGGCAGATGGGAATTTGTTAATGTCGGTTGTAGAAAACCCAAAGTTGACCTCAAATAAAATACACATCAACGGCGTGTGTAACGTGATGGTCTCTTCTCGTGGTCAGGGAAGTGAACTGATGTTGGAGTTATGTCGGCGTAAGTAGTTCAGGATCACTTCTTGATCGCTATTAGTTTCACGACCGCGCTTTGCTTCTCTCCTCGCTCTCTTTTGCGAAGTAGCCACCATATATGCTAGCCGCTTGCTGCAGCTCCACTTTAATACCTTGTCCTTCCTATTAGCTTAAATAGTCTTGATCTCGCGGGTGTGAGATTGCTGAGTCCCCGTGACTCACAGATACTTCCAAAACAGTTGCGAGGTTCGATGAGGCGGTGCAGGTGATTCCACGAGCTCAAGTGGGAGTTCGACGAGGCGTGGTGGTTACTATGTCGTTTCGGATGATCGATAGTGGTGCCCAGTTGGGGACGATTAGGGATCTGTGTTAGCATTTGGGGTATCTTCTTCTATTTTGGTTCCGTAGTCGGACCTTGAGTGTACTCTGAATGATGTATGTTTAATTATGTCTTTGTGTGGCGTGGCGATTGTAAGCCAACTATGTATCTTTCCTTAATTATTACATGGGTTGTGTGAAGATTACCTCACTTGCGACATTGCTTTCAATGCGGTTATGCCTCTAAGTCGTGCCTCGACACGTGGGAGATATAGCCGCATCGGGAGCGTTACAAGTTGGTAATCAGAGCCTTCCCCGACTTAGGAGCCCCCTACTTGATTGTTTGCTGACGTTGTTGAGTCTAGAATGGAAAATGTTTTGAGTCATTTAGGAATTATATATCGGAGATAGGAATTCTTTTGCTTCCTAGTCCCTTGACCTTACGGTGAGGTATCTGGCGTAGAGTTTTGACTCTTCTCTCCTCAAATTTCACTAAAAATTTTTTAGGATCACGTGGGTATCTTGGAATCGTTCCGATGGTTTTGTGGCGAGAACATTGTTCTTGGTGCCTCGACATTTAGGGGTTGTGGCGGTGTCGGGGAGTTGAGCTCCGGTGTTGTCGTCACAATTTTATCGTTGCGATTGGAATACGAGTTTTGCCGACATCGAAATCTCTTTTGTGCAGTTGTTGGTGAGATAACCACGATAGCCCGATCTTGTGGCGAGTCTTGGGAATATTGCCATGACTTGCATAACGGATGTTTTTGAAGGTCGAGGTACCACGATTTCGAGGATTTCTTGGTTATGTGTTGACGGATGGATCTGTTGGATCTAGGTATTGTTAGTTTGGGTGATATATTTTGTGTCCCTGTATCCCCAACACCAGTTGCATAACCAGAAAGTTTGGGAGTTTATAGGTGGGAATTCTAGTAGCTTACGGGATATTCTTTCCGACGGATGTATGATTTGAGATTGGGGTTCAGCGTCTAGTGGTCCGCCCATTCACGGTCGATTCTGATGGTGTGAGGCGTCTTAAAGAATCCTTGGCTATGCTGATTCGGGGCGTCTTGTTAGTCATTCGTGGCGTCCGCTATCGTCGTGTCGTGTGGGCCCCACCACGAACACTTTGGCGAAATCTCTATCATGTGTTTGTTCGGCTCATTCTAGAAGCCAACCTTTTATTTTCAGTTGTGATATTGATTTGTTTCTAAGACGGATGTTGTTCCCATATCTTTATCTAAGTGGCTTCTCACCTTAATGGATGTGTGATGATTAACTTTGGAATTCATTCGTTCTTTCTTGTTGAATGTTTATTGTGAAGACTATATGTTGCAATTTCTATCCGTTGATTCTACTTATCATTTGTCTATCAAAGGACTAACGGATGTCACCCTCTTGAGGATGGCTCCATGTAGCGTCGAATCCGGATCGCAATGATGGGGATCGATCGAATCCTCCACCTCCACCTCCACCTCCGCCTCGGAGGCTGGCAAGCTATCATGGCAGCCACCAATGCCAATGCTCGAGATGATTTTGCAGCTCTTGCAGAAGCGTACTCGAGGGCAAGGCAATCAAGGCAATCAAGGTCAAGGCAACAATCAGCCACATTTTGCTACTCTCGATCGGTTCCTCGCTAATCAGCGAAGTCTTTCGGTTTACGTGTTGAGGCAGCGAGCGGCGATGATTGGTTAGTGGACATCTGCAAGCACTTTGGTATAGCAATGTCGGACACGAGGACTTTGTCAAGTTTGCATCGTTTCAACTCAAGGATCAAGCTGCTGAGTGGTACCGACAATACAAAGATTCGAGAGGAGGTCGTGTCATTACAGGATGAGTTCGCCGTGATTTCGAGCTCATCACATTCGAAGAGTGTTGTTGAGAGCAAGCGTGAGGAGTTCCGCAATCTCAAGCAAGGCACCATGTCATCTATCAATACAATATCCAGTTCGAGCTTCGCTCGTTTTGCTAAGCAAGATGTACACGATGAAAGGTATGATCTATCGGTTCGGAGGTGGTGCGAGAGAAGATCTGCAATTACCTCTTGTCTTTGTTTGAGCGGATAAGTATGATGATTTCTACAACATGGCTCTGAAGCAAGCGGCTCAGCTCAAATCGAGGCTTCTAAGAAGAGAATCGAGGGATGATTCAGTCCTCCTCGTCCTCTCAAGTGGCAGCCAAGCAGCGAAGTTTTATCTGCCCCTCCTCCGTTCCGTCGACCTTACCGGCGGAGAAGAACTCGGTGGCGTGGATCTTCCCACCACCCAACCCAAGCTATCAGAACAAGTCTAATTCTCAAGCTCCAAGGTCAAGTGCTCCTTACCACGTCCGCTCTCGAGGTCACTTGCAACAAGTGTCGTGAAGGGCCACTATCTTGAACAAGTGCTTCAACCAAAGGCGCCTTCGCCTCCTCCTCTGTGAAATCTTCCGGCAATGCGGTGGTCAAGCATAATCCAAATCATGCCAAGGTCAATATGATGAATGCAGCTCAAGCGGAGGAATCTTCGATGTGATATTGGGTAATCTCTCGATTAATGATATTCTGCAAAAGTCTTATTTGATCTTGGTGCATCGCATTGTTTCATATCAAGACCTTTTGCATCTAAGCATGAATTGGTTATCAAGAGTTGCCTAGTTCCTTATCAATTGTGTCCCGGGTAAGCATATGACAGCTAATAATTATGTCGGATGTTTCTATCAAGATGGGCGATTATAGGTTTTAGCTAAACCGTTGTCCTTGGTGACTCGGATATTGATCTTATTCTCGGAATGGGTGGCTTTATCGGCACAAAGCTCAGATTGATTGTGCTGCGGGGAAATTCAATTGACTCATTCTTCTAATGATGTGATCATCTATGCCTCTCGTGATGAAACTATTCGGTTGTTTTCTCTCAATGAGAAGAGGCGAATTGAATGCCATCTCTCGATTCGATCGTTTGTGAGTACCAAGATGTCTTTCGGAAGAGCTTCGGGTATGCCTCCTCATCGGCGATTGAGTTCGTTATCGATCTTGAGCACGGCCTTGAACCCGTTTACAGCGTCCATACAAGCTTGGACTGATGAGCTGAAGGAATTGAAGAAGCATTTCGATGAACAAGAGCGTCTGGGTTTGATCGGACCGAGTTCATCTCCTTGGGGTTGTGGTGTTCTTTTGTCCGGAAGAAGGATGGCGCGGACCGACTTTGCGTCGATTACCGTCCATTGAATAAGAAGACAATCAAGAACAAGTATCCACTTCCCAACATCAATGAGCTTTTCGAGCAACTCAAAGGTGCTACGGTGTTCTCAAGCTTGACCTTCGTATGGGGTATCATCAGTTCGCATTCGTGAACAAGATATTCCCAAGACAGCATTGAGAACAAGCTTTGGTTCTTATGAATATCTTGTCATGTCTTTCGGCCTCGTCAATGCTCCTCCAACTTTCTCTCGGATGATGAACTTCATATTCAATCCCTACACCAATGAATTCGTCTTGGTCTATCTTGATGATATTTTGGTCTTCTCCAAGAATAAGAAGGATCATGCCATACATTTGCGATTGGTGCTAGACAAGCTCGAGAGTACCAATTCTATCGAAGTTCTCCAAATGTGAATTCTGGCTTGATGAAGTGCTTTATCTTGGTCATATCATCTCTGCCAAGGGCATATTTGTTGATCCAGAAGGTGTCATAATTGTGAATTGGGAACCTCCTCGGAATGTCAAGCAGCTCCATGACTTTCTTGGTCTTGCAAGCTATTGCGAAGATTCGTTGAGAACTTCTCCAAGATTGCAAAGCCTCTTTCCAACCTCCTCGAAGCGGTGAAGTATATACGGTCTCCGAGTGTGGCGTTGCTTTCAAAACCCTCAAAGAAACTTCGTCACAGCTCTGTTACGACTCCTCTGATGAATCCAAGCCATATGAAGTGTTACGTGATGCTTCTCTTCAAGGTCTCGGTCTTTGTGTTAATGCAAGAGAGAGAGTTGTGGCTTATACCTCTCGTCGATTGAAGCCCAGAGAAGAACTACCCCTCACGATCTTGAGTTGGCGGCGATTGTTCATGCATTGATTACGTGGAGACATCTCTTGTTGGGAAGGAAAGTGGACATTTTCACTGATCACAAGAGTCTCAAGTACATCTTCACTCAGCCCAACCTCAACCTCGAGGCAGACTCGATGGGTGAAATGATTCAAAGTACAACCCAAGTATTGAGTATACTCGGGCAAAGCCAATGTCATTGCGAGATGCTTTGAGCGAGAAAGCTTCTTACTGTGATCTAATCCTCAAGCCCTTTCGGCGGATCTCTGTGAATCTTTCCATAGCTGAATCTTCAAGTTGTTCCTCAAGGCTTTCTTGCCAACCTCATAGTATCTCCTACTTTGGAAGATCAGATTCGTGAGGCTCAACTTGGATACCATGGTGAAGAAAGTGAAGCGTGGTATTGACAAGGGCATTTCAAGTACAAGTGCTTCGCGTTGATGACAAAGACACTCTGTTCTTTGAGGACGGATTATGGTTCCTAAGGGTGATCGAGAAAAGTCATTATGAGCGAGGCTCACGATTCGCTTCTATCCATTCATCACGGAAATGCGAAGATGTACCATGACCTCAAGCAGTCATATTGGTGGACTCGAATGAAGCGAAATTGCTCAATTAGTGAATGAGTGTGATGTCTGCGAGAAGAGTGAAAGCAGAACACCAAAGACCAGTGGTCTCCTTCAACCTCTTGCTATTCTGAATGGAAGTTTGATCACATTGAAATGGACTTGTGGTGGCTTTCCAAAGTCAAGCGTGGAAATGATGCTATCTTCGTTGTCATTGACAAGCTTACTAAAGTGGCTCATTTTCTTCCTATCAAAGAATCCATCACTGCAGCTCGGTTGGCGAGCTATACACCTCGAGATTGTCTCCTTGCGGCATTCCACAAGTGATCTCTTGGACCGTGGCAGCATCTTTACCTCCAAGTTTTGGGATTCTTTTGAGAAGGCCATGGGCACCAACATTCGTTTGAGCCTGACTTTCCATCCTCAAACAAGTGGCCAAGTTGGCGAGTTAATCAAATTCTTGAAGATATGCTCGGGGCTTGTGTCATTTCCTTCGGTATGAAGTGGGAAGATTGTCTTCCATATGCGAGTTCTCTTACAACAACAGCTTCCAAGCGAGTTCGAGCAAGGCCCCATTGAAATTCTCTATGGCGAGAAAGTGCGTACTCCTCTCAATTAGTGCAGGGGCAGGTGAGCGCCAACTTCTTGGCAATGACTTGATCCCGAAGCGGAAGAAATGTGCCAAGTCATTCGTGAAAATCTCAAAGCGCGCAATCGCGCGGAAAACTATTATGATGATAAGCACCGTGATGTGACTTTTGAAATCGGAGATCATGTCTACCTCGCGTCTCTCAATGAAAGGTACTCGTAAACCCGGTATCAAAGGAAGCTTGCCCCTAGATCGTGGGTCCTTTCAAGATCATTGGGAAAAGAAGCGATCTAGCCTATCAACGAGCTTCCATCCAACTTTGCAAATGTGCGATGTGTTTCACGTGTCACAACCCATAAGTGCTTCAAGACTCTGAGCACTATCAACCCGAAGATTGACCTTCAAGAAGATCTCTCTTATCATGAGCACCCGTTGCTATTCTTGAAGAAGCCGGCGCAAGACTGCAACAAGTCAATCAAATTCCTGAAAGTGAAGTGGTCACACCATTCCGACCGAAGCTACACGGGGCGCGAGGATCACCTCCGTTCTGAGTATCCGGAGTTCTTTCGGTCCTAGATCTGGGGCGAGATCCTCTTGTAGTGGTGGAGTGTTGTAACACCCGGAGTAACTTTCCATATTTGTAACTCCGACTCTTGCCATTTTCGGCATTGATATATGATATTCCCTCCGTGGTTGGGTTTTCTCCTTTTGCATTTTGTCGATGTCATGCATTTTATTATGTCATCATGTGCATCGCATTTGCATCGTGTTAGTCTCATGATTCGAGCATTTTTCCGTTGTCCGTTTTGCAATCAAACCTCCTATCTCCCCGGCGGCCCTTTTACGTTTTCCGTGTGCGGTATTAAACCGTCTCGAAATGGACGAGGTTTGTCTAGTGGCCTTGGTATAACACCGGAGACCACGGTCAAGTTTGGTCATTTGGAGCTCGTTTGGTACTCAGCAGTTAACCGCACCTCCAGAGGCCTCTTTTAAGTTGCAGCCAACACCCTTCAAAACAGCCCAATAACCCATCTAAGTCACCTCCATGCTCTCCGTCGTTCGATCACGATCGTGTGGTAGCTACACCTCATTTGGACTCTCCTAGCTCCCTCTATGCCTATTTAAGCACCCCCCTCAAATCCGGACGAAACCCTAGTCTCCCCCTCAAATCGCGCCCGGGCGAAATCCGGACGGCGGACCGTCCGCCCGCCGCCCGGACCTATCGCGCGCGCCGCCGTGGCGCAGCCAGCGCCCGCCGCCGCCCGACCCCGCGGGCCCCGCGAGGCCCGTCTGAGCCCTCCGCCCGCCCGCCCGCAGCCCGCGCCCGCGCCTCCTGCGCCCGCCGCGCCTCCGCCGCCCGCGCCGCCGCCCGCCTCCTTCCTCGCCCGCGCCGGCCGTCGCGCCCGCCCGCGCCAGCCGCTCCCGCCGCCCGCTCCCGCCCGCTCGGCGACCTCCGCCGAAGCCGGCCCGCCGCCTTCCCGCCCGGTTCGCCGCCGCCGCCGCCTCCGGCGCCCGCTCGGCGACCTCCACGGGCGACCGTCGCCTTCCTCCTCGCGCGCCCGCCCGAGCCGCCCGCCGCCACCGGCCCGGATCCGCCCGATCCGGCCTCGGGAGCCGCGCCACCCGTTGACTCTCGTCTCCCCCTCTTTTTCCTAAGTTTTTTTGCATCTGTGTAATTTTGTGCAATATTCATCATGCTATATCTTCGCATCCGTAGATCCATTTTTCGCGTATAATATGTCAAAATGTTCGTCTCGAAGAGTAGATCATTTCATTCCATTGCATCATTTTCATTTGAGCTCATCTTGATGCCCGAAATGCTGTTGGAAGAGTGCAAGGTGCTGATAGTTTCTGATTTTTATCAGGAGTTGCACTTTTGTTATTTTTGCTATGATTAATATGTGCATCCTATGAATTTGAGTCCTACATGAGTTTTGTAAAATGCCATGTCATCTTTCCAGTGGTATATGCCATGTATTTTTGTGATCTATGTGGTGACTAGCACAAGCATGCAAAGTAGGTGTCCTAATGTTGCTGATTTCAGCCCTGCTTTAGCTGGTTTTGATGCCATGTTTGCTTGATGATACCAAGAGATCTATGCATATTTTGAGATACTTCAGTAAGGTTGTTTTGTAAAGCATGACTTGCTCTATCCATCCATGCCTTTGTTTGCAATTATGGGATGCCATAGCTTGAGTCAATCGAGCTCTACTTTTGCTATCAAATGATTCCTGGCAGATTGTATCGTGTTATTCAATTTTGCCTAGCTTGTTGTGGTTGATCCATATATGCTATGTTAGTGTTCTTGCCATGGATGTCTTCTATGTCATGTCTTCTTGATGTATGTATGCTTAGTTTATCATTTGAGGCTCTGTAGTGAGTGCATTGAGCTTGTTAACATGCCATCTCGTTATCAGTTTTGACATGTCAAGTTGCTGAATCTGTTAACAAGACTTTCAATATTGACATGAGTGTTACTATATTTTCTAGTCCTTTTGGCTTATGGTCAGTAAGGGACTTTTGAAATATGCTTTGAGTAGATTCATGCCATGCCTTGTTTTGCTATTTTAAGTTCCTGTAGCATGTAGTTTTGATGCTCTGAACATTGCAACCTGTTACTGTTTTGCCATGTCCAGCCTGATTATTATTGCACTTTTGCCATGCTTGTTTGAACCTGTTATGATGTGAACTAGCCGTAGCTCAGTGCTCATCTTTTGTCGAGCATCATGTGTAGATCACTGCCATGTGCTTTGTTGTTACGTTTGGGTGCAGTAGCTTAATTATTTGTTGCTTGCTAAGTGGCATCATGCTGTTAATGGCAGATTTGCGCCATTCTTGTTTTGCTTGCCATTTGCAAACCGTGCATCCGATTCGGTGATCTTTATATCGATTTCAGCGAAATCATCTCATCTTTCAGTGGCATGCTTGGTTTGCCAAGTTGATGCCTGGTTCATCATTTTCCTTCGGGTGCACATAAGCATTGCATATCTCATCATGCATATCATGTCATGTTTTGCATCATGTTGATTGTGCATTGCACCGTGATTTATTGTGGTTCCTTTGTTTGTGTTGTTGCTTTGGGTAGAGTCGGAGGCGAGTGCGTGAGCGAGGAGCCTGTTGAGAAGCGTTTTCGAGGATCAAGCTTTCGACAACTCTGAGAACATTGCGAGCAAGATGACCATACCCTCGAAATCACTTCTATCTTTGCTATGCTAGTTGCTCGCTCTTTTGCTATGCCTATGCTGCGATGCCTACCACTTGCTATATCATGCCACCCATATTGCCATGTCAGCCTCTAACCATCCTTTCCTAGCAAACCGTTGTTTGGCTATGTTACGCTTTGCTCAGCCCTCTTATAGCGTTGCTAGTTGCGGTGTGGCTGAAGTTTGTTCCTTGTTGGAACATGGAGATGTTGTTCCTTGTTGGAACATGTTTACTTGTTGGGGATATCACAATATATATATCTGCTAATTAATACATCTATATACTTGGTAAAGGGTGGAAGGCTCGGCCTTATGCACAGTGTTTTGTTCCTCTTGCCACCTAGTTTCCGTCATACGGTGTTATGTTCCTTGATTTTGCGTTCCTTACGGTTGGGTGATTTATGGGACCCCCTTGACAGTTCGCTTTGAATAAGACTCGTCCAGCAAGGCCCAACTTTGGTTTTACCATTTGCCACCTAAGCCTTTTCCCCGGGTTTCGCGAGCCGAGGTCATCTTTATTTAACCCCGGACAGTGCTCCTTGAGTGCTGGCCCGAACTAAGTGCTGTGCAGCGCCCCTCAAGGCAACTTGAGGTTTGGTTTTAGTTGTATGGACTGCTCATCCGGATGTGCCGGAGAGCGAGATATGTGCAGCTCCTATCGGGTTGTCGGCTGTCAGGTGGCTTTGCTGGTCTTGTTTTATTCTTGTCGAAATGTCTTGTAGTCCGGGATTCGAGATTGATCGGGTCTTCCGGTAGAAGAATAATCCTTCGTTGACCGTGAGAGCTTATAATGGGCTAAGTTGGGACACCCTGCGGGGTAATATCTTTGAAAGCCGTGCCCATGGTTATGAGGCAGATGGGAATTTGTTAATGTCGGTTGTAGAAAACCCAAAGTTGACCTCAAATAAAATACACATCAACGCGTGTGTAACCGTGATGGTCTCTTCTCGTGGTCGGGAAGTGAACACTGATGTTGGAGTTATGTCGGCGTAAGTAGTTCAGGATCACTTCTTGATCGCTATTAGTTTCACGACCGCGCTTTGCTTCTCTCCTCGCTCTCTTTTGCGAAGTAGCCACCATATATGCTAGCGCTTGCTGCAGCTCCACTTTAATACCTTGTCCTTCCTATTAGCTTAAATAGTCTTGATCTCGCGGGTGTGAGATTGCTGAGTCCCGTGACTCACAGATACTTCAAAACAGTTGCGAGGTTCCGATGAGGCGGTGCGGGTGATTCCACCGAGCTCAAGTGGGAGTTCGACGAGGCGTGGTCGTTACTATGTCGTTTCGAGATGATCGATAGTGGTGCCCGGTTGGGACGATTCGAGGATCTGTGTTAGCATTTGGGGTATCTTCTTCTATTTTGGTTCCGTGGTCGGACCTTGAGTGTACTCTGAATGATGTATGTTTAATTATGTCTTGTGTGGCGTGGCGATTGTAAGCCAACTATGTATCTTTCCTTAATTATTACATGGGTTGTGTGAAGATTACCTCACTTGCGACATTGCTTTCAATGCGGTTATGCCTCTAAGTCGTGCCTCGACACGTGGGAGATATAACCGCATCGAGGCGTTACATCCGGCCCCCTCCACGAGACCGCCGGATCTGTGTTAACGGGATCTGGAGATTGCGCCTTTGGAAGAAAAGCGAAGGGGAACAAAGGCTACCGCCTCCCGAAGGAGGCTGTCGGGAAAGGAGAATCGAGAATCCCTCCATCCGGGGAAGAGAGGACCGCCTCTGAGACCCGGAGACCATGGTCTCAAAGCGGGAAGAAATCTTCGTCGGAGGGTCCTCGCCGGGAGGTGCCTCGGCGCCTTTGTGCCCCCAAGGGATCAGCCCTCCAGTGAGCCGTAAGTAGAGAGGGAGTTTTAAAATAAGAACATCCCTATTCTATTCCTTAGAAAGATAACTGAATTTTTACCTTGTAGTTCGGATCTCAGCCCTTCTCGTGAGCTCATCTTGAGGGATCTTCGTGGGAGATGATGGAGGCGGAATGCCTCCCCTGCCGTACCGCCTTGCGGCGGGCGACCCTGGTGTCGTCACGGAGGTTCCTCGAATCGGCAGGGCGGAAAGCAGCCATATGGCTCCCCAAAGCCCTCCGTGTCGGCCTTGAAAAAGG
>JAHIAM010016111.1:0-31123 GCA_021605205.1 Aegilops longissima
GGTTGGAATTTCTTCATCAGCCCAGGAATCGGCATTTTCTTGATGAGCTGAGCTTGACGTTCTTTGGCATTTTCTTCACTAGGCTGGCAGAGGTTTCAGCTTGAGGATTTCATGTTGCTGAGTGCGATAGCAGTTGTGAGCTTCTTCGTCAGATTGACGAATTTGGTCTTGACTACTTGCCAATCAGCATAGTATGTGTCAAAGTTCTTGCTGAGGTTCTGAATTTCAGTTTGGACTTGAAGAAGTTCCTCAGGTGTCATCTTGACTACATTTTTCTTCAAGAACCTCTCCTTCTTGTATTGAGCCTTCTTGATTTCCTTCGCCTTCTCGAACTTCCATTTTTCTTCAGCGATGAAGTGAGTCAACATATGACTTTGACCAGGTGTCAAGGAAGATCGAGCGAGAAGGGTATTGGGATCGTTGTGCGGTCGATGAAATCGAGTACTTTCTTGGGTCCAAAGCGGTGGCACGGCTGTTCCCTTGGCTCTTGCGGCTCTAGCTTGATGGTCTCGATGATTTCTTCAAGTTCTTCATCAGATGCCTCATCATCGAGATGTACGTGGGCGACTAGCTGTTTCTTCCTTGGGCTGGGCGAGGACCCGTCCATTGTTGCTTTTGTCTTGGCGGCGTCGGGCGGATGAAAATTGAAAGCGGTGAGAATTTGCGAGAGGTGCACGAGGCAATTGAAAACCAGCAGTCCTTTGACAAGTAGCAGTGCCTGGGCCCGAAGGTTTGGGCCGAACGGTTGAGGACTTTGATGGAACGATGGCGGTGTGAGAATTTTCTCTTGAGAATTTGCTGGAAGAGCTCTTTGAGAACTTGGCTGTGAGGGCACGGATGAAGAAGCACTTGGCTTATTGGCAGACTTCTTTGCATCGATTTCCTCGGCTTGGCGAGACCTCGATGCTTGGCGGCAGAATCCTCATTGAATTTCTTCACGCTTCCTTTTTGCTTAGCCAACTTTGCTTGGCGTTTAGCCCATCATCGGGAAAGTCCTCACGCGTTTGGCGCTAGTGGGATCAGCTATTTGGCCTGGTGCCAAAGGAGCTCTTGGGCATGGAGGATTTAGCGAATTTCTTCATGTACTTAGGTGTAACATAGCGGTATTCCTTCCATTCCGTGCCCATCTCCGTTCAATTTTACGAATCGCACCTTGCGTTGGTTTTGCTTTCCTCATCGGTGTGCAATAGTCGCATATATTTCCTCGAGGATTTGAATCTGTCATGACCTCGGGTTTCTTTCCTCCTTCTGCGGCTTCTTACCATCTGCCATTTTCTTGGTGAGGAAATTGAACAATTGAGTTTTACGAAGAAGTGTGCAGTTTTTCTTGAGCAGCTGCAAATGAGTTAAGTTGATGAGAACCTAGGGATTCAGCAGCGACATTTGTACACTGTGAGCAGTATAGGTCGAGGAATTTGAAGAGGTCATATCGTTCTCGAAGGTTTTCAAAAGAACAAGTTTGAGGATTTTGACGGATGAGCCTTGAAGAATTTCAATAAGCGTTCTTTATCTTAGGTTCGAGTTGTATAGATCGAAGATCCACACAATTGAGGAATCTTGAAGAAAATCATAGCTTAGAAATGAGTCAAGAGATTTGAGGTGTTC
Source organism: Aegilops longissima (assembly GCA_021605205.1). Taxonomy (NCBI): domain Eukaryota; kingdom Viridiplantae; phylum Streptophyta; class Magnoliopsida; order Poales; family Poaceae; genus Aegilops; species Aegilops longissima. The sequence goes on from JAHIAM010016111.1 coordinate 1,606, forward strand.
ATATGTGTGAGAATTTGAAATAAACACCTTTGAAGAATTTGAAGAAAATTTGAGAATCAAATCGAGTAGTAAAAGTAACTTTTAATTTACCGAAGTGAAGAACACGATGACCTGAGATGAACAGTTGAGAGTTAAATCCGTTCAGATCTTCTCCGCCCTAACTAAGCGGAGAAATCAGCTATGGCGGCGGATGTGAAGAAATTCCACGATCGGTAGCGATGCGTCGTGAAGAAGGTCAAAGCGGTGAAGCTTTTCCTCACGGTGACGATGGAGTAGCGGCGGCGCTAGGGTTCGAGGAGCTCGGCGGGGAGAGGTCGGCGAATGTGAGTGAGGAAGGGAGAGAGGTTATTTATAGCCACGGTGAAAAGCGGCTCGTCCGAAGATTTAGAGACGAACATGCCTGACGCTTCCCTTCTCCGACATGTGTCACCCGCGTCTTGTGTAGTGGAGATCGTGTCGCGATCGTGGGTGGATATAATAATGCATCGTGGGATGCGGAGCGGTTTAATGATGGCGAAAGTTTGGATAAGATTCGTTTTAAAAGTTCCGTTCATAATTTCTTGGTATCAAGGACACGATGAAAAATTTGAGCGAGTTTCAAAGTAGAAGCGCACATGAAGAATTTGTGAATGGATTGGGTTGAGTATAGCATAGGGGAAGGGTCGATCACATTCACTTAGAGAAAAAGCGACTTGAAGAATTAGCCATAAGTGAATCTTAGAGGACATAAATCCATATATATATATATAGCCAATGAAGAAAAGGCAGCGGAAGCAGTGAAGATTTTGCAAAGTTGAAGAATTTGAAAAACTGAAGAATTTGAAAAACTGAAGAATTTCAAAAGCTGAAGAATTTCAAAAGCGAGGAAAAACTTCAAATTGAAGATTTTCAACTTTGGTGGTGGCGTGACCCACCGTATAAGAATGATGATTTCAGGACACAGCGTACAATTGTCGTAGGGTTACGAGAATCAAATTCTTCATTAATTTCTTCACACTTAGAGTGTTATTCTTCATTGATTGAAGAAAAGCGTTTCTTCATGTGTTGCACATCTAAGTCATCAATTTTGCATAAGTGTTAGGATGTGTGTCTTTTCAAAGAACATTGAAGATTCTAAGATATTTAGCTCACACAGCAACTTGCTAAATCTCTTCTCATCAAGGGCTTAGTGAAGATATCAGCTAGCTGTTCTTGATCTTCACGTGCTTTCGATGGAGATGTAAGCCCTTCAACACATGATCACGAAGAAAATGATGGCGAATTTGAATGTGCTTTGTCTTGAGTGCTGAGCTGGGTTGTGAGCAATCTTGATGGCACTCTCATTGTCACGATGAGAGGCACATTCTTCACGTTGATGCCGTAGTCCTTGAGGTTTGCTTCATCCATATAATTGAGCACAACCACGAGCCGGCAGCAATGTATTCAGCTTCAGCGATGGACGGTGATACAGTTACATTTCTTGAGGACCAACGGACCAAAGATCGTCAGAAATGACAAGTACCAGATGTTGACTTGCGATCCACGATCACCAGCATAGTCAGTCGAATATCAATGAGATCAAAAGTAGAGCCCTTGGGATACCATAATCCTAGTGTTGGTGTGTGAGCTAGATATCGAAGAATATGCTTCACCTTATGGTGTGATTCCTTGGTGTAGCTTGAAATCGGGCACACATGCAAACACTAAGCATTATATCTGGCCTAGATGCACATAAGTACAATAAAGAACCAATCATGGGCGGTATACCTTGTGATCGAAGTCAATACCATTTTCATCGATTGCATAGATGGCCATTTGTGGGCATAGGAATTTTAGCGCCTTTGCAATCTTGCATGCGAATTTCTTGAGGACATCTTTGAGGTATTTCTCTGAGATATGAATATGCCATTGTGTTGTTGGCCGAATTTGAAGACCTAAGAAGAATTTCAACTCTCCATCATAGACATTTGATATTCTTCACTCATCATATAGGCAAATTCATCACTATAACGTTGGTCGATACAGCCAAAGATAATATCATCAACATATATTTGGCACACAAACAGTTCACCATCATAAGATTTAGTAAAGAGAGTAGAATTGAGTGAACGGGTGTGAAGCCATTCTTCACGAAGAATTCCTTCAATGTATCATACCACGCCGAGGGGCTTGCTTGAGGCCATAGAGGGCCTTATTTAGTCTGAAGACTTTGTCGAGATTCTTTGGATCTTCAAAACACAGGGGTTGAGCAACATATACTTCTTCCTCAAGCTTACCATTGAGGAATGCACTTTTCACATCCATTTGATATAAAGTGATATTGTGATGGTTAGCATAGGCGAGTAATATCTGAATAGACTCAAGTCTAGCAGCAGTGCAAAAGTTTCATCGAAATCAATTCCTTCAACCTGCGTGTAGCCTTGAGCTACTAGTGGTGCCTTATTCCTCACCACAAGACCATTTCATCTTGCTTGTTGCGGTAGATCCACTTTGTGCCAATGATATTATGCTTGCGAGGATCTGGGACGTTTGACCGGTTCCCAGGCGTTGTTGAGCTCGACGATGTAATTCTTCTTGCATGGCCTGAATCCTCGGCTCGAAATGCTTCATCTACCTTAGTGGGCTCTGTGATAGAGACAAAAGCATAGTGCCCACAAAAGTTAGATAAGTGTGAAGCTTTGGCGAGTGAGAGGACTGGCGCTTCAATGTCATCGATGATCTTGTCAACTTGCACTTCTTTTTACAGCTTGAGGATGAGCTGGTTGTCTTGAGAATTTGATCATTTTCCTCGGCACCATTTTCTTGACATTTTCTTGGTGCATCATTTCGGCGTTCTTGGCGTCTGAGGAATGAATTCTTGACAGTTTCTTGATGAGAATGACATCCTCGGTTGCCTTGAACCTGATAGAATCCTCGGTGCTGGTTAAGTCTAACCACGGAAGGTAGGTGCTCTCTTTGCGAGCCATTAGTTTCATCGAACCGCACATCTCTGATGTCAACAATCTTGTGAAGTCACGATGTTGAAGACTACTGTAGGTGTCGAGTCCTTTCGTAACCAAGCATAAAACCTTCATGTGCTTTGGTTGCAAATTTAGAGGTGTGGTGAGGATCTCTAATCCAGCATTTAGCAGAAGACTTTGAAATAACTTACATTGGGTTTCTTGTCGGTGAGGAGTTCATAGGCAGTCTTTTGAAGAATTTGTGAAGATATACTCTGTTGATGATGTGGTAGCGATGTCAATTGCTTCAATCGAAGCGACTAGGCGTTTTGTATTCATCAAGCATAGTCGAGCCATCTCAACAAGAGTTACGTTCTTGCGCTCCAGCGCCATTTCTTTGAGGAGTATAAGGCGGATAACTCATGAGTAATACCAAGTTCATCAAGATAATCATCAAGACCCGAATTCTTGAACTCAGTTCCATTGTCACTCGATGTGCTTGATCTTCACACCAAAGTTGGTTGAAGCCCTCGAGGAAAATCGTTTGAAGATTTCCTGCACTTGATTTTATGAAAGTAACAATGTGTACCCATGTATATGAGTAATCATCAACAATAACAAAGCCATAAAGAGATGCATCATTAGTGAGCGGCTGAGTAATGATTGGGACCAAAGAGGTCCATGTGAAGCAATTCGAAGGGCGATTAGTGGTCATGATAGTCTTATTTGGATGCTTGGCCTTGGTCATTTTCCAGCTTCACGAGCTCATAAAGTGATCCTTGAGGAATTTGACATTCTCAATGCCAATGACATGCTTCTTCTTATGGCGTGTACAAATTCCTCATGCTGCGTGACCAAGTAAATCGATGCCATAGCCATTATACGAAGCTTTTGCAAGTAGGCACCACGGCTGGTTGTGGTCTGTGGAAAAATCAACAATATACAAGTCTCCTCTCCTAAAGCCTTGAAGACTTTGGAATTGTCAGCTTCCATAATCACAACACAGCGATACTTGCCAAAGATAACAACCATATCAAGATCACAAAGCATTGAGGCTGACATGAGGTTATATCCTAAAGACTCAACAAGCATGACTTTGTCCATGTGCATGTCCTTAGAGATAGCAACCTTACCAAGTCCCAATACGACTTTTGCCTTTGTAAATAAAGATGATATGCTTGAGATGTGGCCGGAGATAAGAGCATCCATCAATAGATTCTTGTCACAGTCATGTGATTTGTACATCCACTATCGAGAACCCTTTCGGTGGCTTTGGGTTGATCATCCTTGGCACCTTTTGCCATGAAGCAATAGGTGGGAGCGTAGTCATCATTTTCCTCATCGGGGTTTGTCGTGAGTCATTTTCTTGATGTTGAAGATGGACTTGCTAACATAAGCGATGCAAGAGCAGACTAGCCACGCAGTTAGGATTCTTGAGACTCCTCCTCTTCCTCATTTTCCTCAGATTCAGCTTGAGTCCATTTCCTTGCCAATGAATGCAGCGAGCCTTTTTGGAGCTGCTCTTCTTGTTGAGAAGAAGGCTTTGAGGATTTGATGATGAAGATTTTGATGATTTCTTCTTCTTCTTCCGTCATCAGGCCCTGTAATCCTTGTGTTTCTTCTTCTTCAATTCCTTTTCCCCTTTGAGGACAATCTTGGATATAGTGACCAGGTTTCTTGCATTTGTGGCAAAGTCTTAAACTTATAGTCACTAGATGAGGAATCCACTGCTTCTTGAGGATTTTCCAAAACGACCACGTCTTGTGAATTTCGGAATTTCTTCACGAGCGATTGCTAGCTCTTAGCCAAATTCTTGAGGATCTCAAAGGCTACTACAGATTCTTCACTCTCGATTCAGATTCAGCCTTGGCCTTGAGAACTGCGTGTTCTTCCATAGCGAGAACCATAGAGATATCTCTTTTTAGCAAGCTGGAACTTCGTGAGTATTTAGCCTTCGAGGATATCAGCGGGATCAAAGAGACTTGTAGTCAGCTTCGTTCTTATATCATCGGTGCGAGTGTCAAATGAGGAATCAAGCGATCTTAGCAATTTCTTCACCACCTCATGGTCGGTGATGTCGATTAACACCAGTGCTTGAAGCTCATTTGAGATGTCGGTGAAGCGTCGAAGGTTTGTTGAACATTTTAGTTTGGAGTCTTTTGAAGCGGTTGAAGAGATTCGAAGAACATCAACTCGAGAGTCACGCTGAGTTGAAACACCTTCATTTACTTTGGACAGCTTGTCCCGGATGAGTTTAAGAGATTCCAAAGCACTCACTCTTCCATATTGACCTTTGCTCGGATGGCCACATATGATATTCTTAAGCTTGAGAATCGAGTTGCTTGAATCTCTTCACATCAGCATCATTGAGGAGAGGGTGTGGTGAGGAAACACCTTTTGTCACAACATACGAGAGATGCGTTGTCAATTGCTTCAAGATGCATTAGCATTTTGTTCTTCGATGGGGTAGTCCGTCCCATCGAAGGTAGGACACCCTCTTTGAGACCTTGATCATACACCGCGATCGACATAACTAAAACTCCGGTGGTTAAACCAAAATCACCAGAACAAGGAGTACCTTGCTCGATACCAATTGAAAGTCGTTATATCGACTAGAGGGGGTGAATAAGCGATTTTATGAATTTTACAAATTCTTCCTTTGAGAATTTGCTGTGAGAAATTCCATAGCGAAGAAATACATGCAGCATGAATAAGTACTCGAAGTAAGCATAACAGATTACAAGCATAGTCATCATGATGAAATGAAGACAATCCTGATCTAGTAAAAGCGTAATCACGAGGATAACACAAGATGAAGACAAACGGTGAAGAAATTGAGCGAGAAATTGAGAAAGTCTTGATCAAAGTCTTCAAACACAGATATAACAAACACTCAACACGATAATGAGGAAATGAAAGGTTGAGAAATAGAACCGATTAGGTTGGTGAAGACAATGATTTGGTAGACCAGTTCAACTCTGCTGTCTCGGTTATGCGTCTGGTTGGGCGGTGAGTATTTAAACTTCGAGGACCGCGATCCGGACACCGATCCTTGAGCACGCCTTTCGGGACACCAAGTCCTCACCGTATTCTCCTTGAACTAAGTCACGCAGACCTCGTCCAATCACTCGTGGTAAGTCTTGAGCGACTTCCAAACCTTCACATACTTGGTCACTCGGCGATCCACAATTCCTCTTGGATGCTCTAGACCGTGGCGCCTAACCGTCTGGAAGAAGCACAGTCTTCAAAGGTAAAAGCGTCGGATCCGCGGGATCAATTTCTTGATGATGCTCAATCACTTTGGGTTTGTTGGGGTTTGGTTTTGGGTTTTCCTCACTTTGGGTTTTCCTCACTTGATGATTTTCCTCAAATTCCTCGGAGGATGGGTTGCTCTCAAATGACAAGTGTCAAGTTCTCTCGGGCAGCCAACCAACTAGTGGTTGTGAGTGACTATTTATAGCCTGAGAGCAGCCCGACATGATAAGACATAAATGCCCTTCAATGATATGACCGTTAGGTGGATAAGATATTTTGGGACAGGTGGCGTAGCGACCTTAGCGGTCGAATTTTGAACATCAAATTCCTCGGGGCTATCATGTTCCTCCTTGTGTAGGCAATTCGCCTGGCGAATTCCTAACTCCTCGATCAGAACAAATTCCTCGTGACGGAAGAGCTTACGTCTACATCCTTTGAAGAAATTGGTGGCTGTATGAGATTTCAAAAGCTTCACTCGAAGGAATTGGTAGGTGTAGGATTTTGAGTTGAGCATCAAATGGAAATTTTTCCTTAGTATTTCCTCGACCCCTTTAACGATGCGGTGTTTCCTATGACTCAAGAAAGAAAATGAAACTACTGAAAACAAAAGTCTTCACCTTCATGTTCCTCAAATGAATACCAAGTCTTCAAGGTCACACCAATTTCTTCACTTTCAAAGTCTTGAGAAAGTCTTGAATATCAAATTCTTGAGTTGAAGAAAGTCATTTTAGAAATTAGAACTTTCTTTGTAAATATCAAACTCCTCATAGACTTATAGACTGTGTACACTTACAAACACATTAGTTACTTAACCTATAAGTCTTCAATACACCAAAATCACTAAGGGGCACTAGATGCACTTACTGGTAGCGGACTCACGAGGGGCGCTTGGGGCCCTTTGCTAGGAGCAGAAGCCTCTCTGGAGGCCGCTTTGCTAGGAGGCGGCTCACTTCATGGCAAGTCTTACATGGGTGCCGCCTTAGGCACCCGACCTTTGAACCAACCGGCCGTAGAGAAAGCGATGATCAATTTTGATGCTCGGTAGTGATCCAGCCCGATGTCTTGAAATGCCATAGAGGCGGTGAGGCTAGCGAATAACTCTCACGATGATCTCCAGAAGCTGGTGGGTGCATCACAGTGACAGCAGGGGTTCTCGGCTTCCTACTCTGAGTGGCCCGGTTGCTTGTCTTTCCCATCTTCTGGAATCTTGTTGCGAGAAGCCGGCCGGCCGAACCAAACTATTTGGTGAATTTTGAACCATTCTTGGCGGGGGAGCGGTGGCGCGTAGCTAGGCATCTAGGGTAGCCGCCCGTTAAACTGCAGCGCCGCGTGGCGCCAGCCAGCTAAGTCGCCTGCTTTAGCCCACGTCTTGTGACAGGGCCGTCAGCGCAGGAGCAGACCCGCCACTACAGAGACCTCGGCACCAGCGCGGATCCTCTGCGGTTTGTGGCGGACCGTTGGGATCAGCGCCATTACCACGGCGCCATTACTCTGTGATGGCAGAGGTCATGGGGTCGTGGAGTGCAGATTAATTCAAGATCACGCCCGCTCCCTCGGCCGCGGCCGGGGGCTATAAGTAGGGGAGGAGGGGCGGCGAGGCACGCACCCTCCTCTCCCTCGCCTCTTCTTGCCTTCTCTTCTTCTTCGCTTGTTGCCACTCCATGCTCACGAAGTCTTTGTCGCGGCCCCATTGTCGGCGTCGAGCTTTTCCTTTTCGCGCCCTCTCTGCTGTTCGGGTTAGCGCGCTTCGCGCCCTCCCGCCCTCGTCAAGCCCAGGCTCGATGGGCGCTCCGGCAGCCGCGGCTCGAGCGTCCAAGACCATCTTACCTTCATTACGTGACACTTGGCGCTGCCGCCCGAGGCTACGTCGAGTACGCGTGCCACCCACGGCGAGATCTCGCCCGGCGCCCGGAGGAAAGCGGCGCGTCATCTTCTGCTCGCACTTCCTCCGTGGCCCGGCCTGCGTGGCGGCTTCCTCCGCTCTTTCTTGAACTTCTAATGACTCCTGCGCACCACCTCACCAAACATGGTGGTGCTGCTGTCGACCTCGTCACTCTTTGCGAGGTTACCTTGGCATCCTCCCATTATTGAGCTCAGGGGGCCTTCTTCTACACTAAGCTCGGCACCGCCGTCAAAACAAGCGGCCCGGTCACGGAGCTTTCATTGCGGTGTGGCGTCCGGGTGCTAGAAACGCCTTTCCAGCCATCAGCTTGACACAGTCGGTCAAACTATGGCAGAAGTCGTACTTCTATGTCAAAAACGTCAACCCGGCGATTGATCTTGTCAACCTGCCGCCTTATGTGGTTGGTCCGCCTGCTGAGCCCCACACCAATTGGGGTTACAAGCCGAAGCCGCTGTCGGCCGATGCCTCCGCGCCATCGCCCGTCTCAAGGTGATGACAGTCGGAAGGCCTCGGGCGTCGACTTGCTGGTACGCGCCGTGGTGCGTTGGGTCCTCCACTTCAGGGCGGCCTCATATGATGAGCGAGATGAGTGGGCATCATGACCCGTGCGCATGTGCACCAGGATCTGCCATTGCGGAGGTGGTTCTCTGGTGAGCGAGATCTCAGGCCTATAGCTTCGCGGAGGAGGTGGCGGTTCGACAAACAGCCATACTCCCACACGAGATCCGCCGCTTTGTGGTAAGCTCTTGGTCCTTTATTTCCCTCTTGCGGGTTCTGTCTTGCCGGTGACCAGCTCGACCATGATGCTGAATCCTCCCTCCCGGCCCGGAGGCAGGCGTCAACTACTGCCGGGACGGGATGTGGCGGCGTGGCGGACCCCGACTTGAGGCAGCGCCACGGAGGGCAACGCCACAGGCGGTGGTGGCGAGGAAAGCGTCTCTGAAGGAGGAGGCGGCGTGAAGACTGGTGGGATGATTATGAGGAGGAGGAGGGTGCGTGCTGCCCGCGCCCTGGCGGCAGGTGGTCCAGACTCCTCGGCCGCCTTAAGCCGCACTAAGCGGTGGGCAGCGTCGGCGTGCTGCTATTGGCAGCCACCCAAAAAGCCCAAACACCACGGCCGCCCGCGACCAAGCGGCGTGCGCCCTGTGGTGGCCAAGTTCTAGAAGGCCCATAAGCAGCCTCCAGATGGTCTCGGCGTAAGTTTCCAACTTCTCTTGTGTCTTCTTTTATTCTTTTTTCTTGTTGACTCCATACGAGATCTCTTTTTACCTTTTCTTTTGAGCAGGGCCCGCTCTCTCTTGAGAGGTCAGCCTCAGCCTCCGTCATTTGGGTGGTGGAGGCTCCACCAACACGCCATATAGACCCGGCCGCCGATCTTGGGGAGGCGCGGAAGAGCGCATGGGAGGTGCGGGAAGGAGCAGCCACCTCCAAGAAGGCGGAGGCCGACAAGCGACGCGACCAAGGTAGCGCAAGCGAACGCAGACCTTGTGGCCAAACCCAAGCCGGCTGCGAAAAACATCACGAGAGGATGCAGCGCCACCAGACCACAGCTCGCCATCCCCTTGCGCTCTGCGCCACAAGCGCCAAAGCCCCAACACGGTTGGAGGGAAAGCGAAGAAACTGCCTGTCATGGAGAGAAGCGATGCCGTCTTACGGAGATGGGCGGCTCCATAGCTGCCGGCTGAGCGCGCCTCAAAGCCGGCCCGCTGCCCCATTAATGCCACCCGGTCGGGCGAAGCTGGTGATAGGCTCGGCTCCTGCGGCCCGCACTCGGTCTTGGCGCGCCGTGTGGACAAAACATCAGCGCCCGAGGCCGATGGAAGTCGGGGCGCGGGTTCATCGGCCCGAGAACGCGAAGCCACCGATGCTTCTTGGCAAGCGAAGTGGGTGCAGAGGCGGGGCAGGCGCCTTGATCAAAAGCGTGGATGTCGAGCGATGTCAAGGCGAAGCACGCCACCCTTCAGCAATGTATGAAGGCGTTTGTGAAGATCACGGGCCACCGTTGAATGCGTAACTTGCTTCTTGCTTTTGATTCTTGTAATCTTGGTGAGAACGCCATGTACTGTTGCCGCAGGTGTAATCCCGAGTTACGGGCTGGCTCTTTGGCGAGGCGGCACAGGAACTTCATAGTGGAGTTACGAGTTACGACTTACTTCTCTTTTGTTGCCTTGTTGCAGGACTACCACAACATCCGGCAGCCACCTTCAACGCCATGTCAAGGAGCTGGACCAAGCGGACCCGACCGGAAGCGCAGATAAGCATTCCATCTTCTCTCTCCGTGGGGGCATGTCATGTTGGGGAGCGTAGTAATTTCAAAAATTTCCTACACATCTTAAGATCATGGTGATGCATAGCAGCAGAGGGAGACTGTTGTCCACGTACCCTCGTGAACGAAAGCGGGCGTTAGAACAACAGCGGTTGATGTAGTAAATGCGTCTTCACGATCGACCGATCCAAGTGCAGATATACGACACCTCGAGAGTTCACCACGTTCAGCTCGATGGCGATCCCGGACTCGATCCAGCAGGGTGTCGGGGATGAGTTTCGTCGACCTGACGGCAGCGGTGGCGGTGATGATGTTCTACCAATGAGGCTTCGCCTAAGCACCGCTTCTGATATGACGAGGTGGAATATGGTGGAGGGTCACCGCTGCAGCTAAGAGCGATCACGAAGATCAACTTGTGTGTCATGGGGTGCCCCCCTCCTCCGTGCTATAAAGGGGAGGAGGAGGGCGGCCAAGGGGTGGCGCGCCCTAGGAGGAAACCTACTCCAGTAGGTTTGCCCTCCTTCCTAATCCAGAAGGAGGGAAGGAAGGGTGGGAGAGGGGAAGGCAAGGGGCGCGCCTCCTTCCTTGTCCTATTCGGACTCAAGGGAAGGGGCACGCCTCTTGCCTGGCGGCCCTCTCTCTCTCCACTAGGGCCCAACATGGCCCAGTGGTTCCCGGGGTTCAGTAACCCAGTGCTCCGATATATATCCGATAACCCCGGAACTATTCCGGTGTCCGAATATAGTCGTCCAATATATCAATCTTTATGTCTCGACCATTTGAGACTTCGTCATGTCGTGATCACATCCGGGACTCGAACAGCCTTTGGTACATCAAAACTATAAACTCATATTATAACTGTCATCATGTAGCGTTAGCGTGCGGACCCTACGGAGTTCGAGAACTATGTAGACATGACCTAGAACTGTTTCGGTCAATAACCAATAGCGGAACACTGGATGCTCATATTGGCTCCTACATATTCTAAGAAGATCTTTATCGGTCAAACCACGCATAACAACATCGTTGTTCCTTTGTCATCGGTATGTTACTTGCCGAGATTGATCGTCGGTATCTCAATCGTAGTTCAATCTAGTTACCGGCAAGTCTATTTACTCGTTACGTAATGCATCATTCCGTAACTAACTCATTAGCTACATTGCTTGCAAGGCTTATAGTGATGTACATTACCGAGAGGGCCGAGAGATACCTCTCCGACAATCGGAGTGACAAATCCTAATCTCGAAATCGTCAACTCAACAAGTACCTTTGGAGACACCTATAGAGCACCTTTATAATCACCCGATTCGTTGTGACGTTTGGTAGCACACAAAGTGTTCCTTGATGGGGAATTACATAATCTCATAGTCATAGGAACATGTATAAGTCATGAAGAAAGCAATAGCAACATACTAAGCGATCAAGTGCTAAGCTAACGGAATGGGTCAGGTCAATCACATCATTCTCCTAATGATGTGATCCCGTTAATCAAATGACAACTCATGTCTATGGTTAGGAAACTTAACCATCTTTGATTCACGAGCTAGTCAAGTAGAGGCATACTAGTGACACTATGTTTGTCTATGTATTCACATATATCATGTTTTGGGTAATACAATTCTAGCATGAATAATAAACATTTATCATGATATAAGAAATAAATAATAACTTTATTATTGCCTCTAGGGCATATTTCCTTGAGTCTCCCACTTGCACTAGAGTCAATAATCTAGATTACGCGAGTAATGATTCTAACACCATGGAGTCTTGGTGCTGAACATGTTTTGCTCGTGGAAGAGGCTTGAGTCAGCAGGCCTGCAACATTCAGATCCGTTATGTATCTTGCAAATCTCTATGTCTCCCACCTGGACTTGGTCCCGGATGGAATTAGGCGTCTCTTGATGTGCTTGGTGTTGGAAATATGCCTAGAGGCAATAATAAATTAGTTATTATTATATTTCCTTGTTCATGATAATCGTTTATTATCCATGCTATAATTGTATTGATAAAACTCAGATACATGTGTGGGTACATAGACAACACCATGTCCTAGTAAGCCTCCAGTTGACTAGCTCGTTAATCAATAGATGATTCACGGTTTCTGACCATGGACATTGGATGTCATTGATAGCGGGATCACATCATGGGAGAATGATGTGATGAGACAGACAATCCTAAGCCTAGCACAAGATGCGTAATTATTATGCTAAAGCTTTTCTAATGTCAAGTATCATTTCCTTATACCATGAGATTGTGCAACTCCGGATACCGTAAAGAATGCTTTGGGTGTATAAGCGTCTGTATTTGTAAATGTGAGTTAAAATTGCACTAAAATATCTCCAAAGTGTCTGTTGGGTTGGCATGAATCGAGGCAGGATTTGTCACTCGATGTGAAGGTATCTGCAGGCCCTCAATAGAGACATCATCATAATGTGCACAATGTGACCAAGGGGTTGATCACGGGATGATGTGTTGCGGGCGAGTAAAGAGACTTGCGTAGCGAGATTGAATAAGGTATCGGGATAAGCGGATCGAATCTCGGGCAATACAATACCGCTAGACAAAGGGAATTGAATCTGGATTGATTGAATCCTCGACATCGTGGTTCATTCGATGAGATCATCGTGGAACATGTAAGGAGCCAACATGGGTATCCAGATCCCGTTGTTGGTTATTGACGGGAAGCGTCTCGGTCATATACGCATAGTTCCCGAACCGTAGAATCTACACATAAGGTTCGGTGGCGCTAGGGTTATAGGGAATAGATATCGTGGTTACGAATGTTGTTGAGTCGGATGAGATCCCGGACGTCACGAGGAGTTCGAATGGTCGGAGGTAAAGATTGATATATTGGATGAAGGGTTTTGGAGTCGGAAGTGTTCGGAGTGCAGGGTGATGACGACATGACGAAAGGTGTTTGGGAGCCCGGCAAGTGTTGGGGGCTTCATGGGCCAAGGGAAGGGGCAAACCAGCCCACTAAGGGCTGTCGCCCCTCACCTATTCCCACGTGACCAGGGGTTTGGGCGCCCATCTAGGGGTTCCCACCTCGGCTTGGGCCAAGTCACCCAAGGGAGATCCCATCTGCCTGGGCCGCCCGCCCCTAGGGAAACCCTAGGCGCCTCCCCTCCCTTGCCCCTATATATAGTGGAGTTTTGGGGCTGCATAACACAGAGTTTCTCTCCCTCTTGGCGCAGCTCTACCTCTCTCCCTTCTACTCTCCTTGGTGCTTGGCGAAGCCTGCGGGATGCCGCTCCTCCACCACCTGCAACGTTGTGCTGCTGCTGGATGGAGTCTTCCTAAACCTCTCCTCTCTCCTTGCTGGATCAAGGCGTGGGAGATGTCACCGGGCTGTACATGTGTTGAGCAGCGGAGGTGCCGTCCGTTCGGCACTAGGATCTCCAGTGATTTGGATCACGACAGTATGACTCCTTCAACCCCGTTCTCTTGAGCGCTTCCCTTAGCGATCTACAAGGGTATGTAGATGCACTCTCCTTCCCTCGTTGCTGGTTTCTCCATAGATAGATCTTGGTGACACGTGGGGAAATTTTGAATTTCTGCTCGTTCCCCAATAAGTAATATCGATGCTAGGTCTATTCGCGTAGCTTCTTTGCATGAGTAGAACACAAAGTAGTTGTGGGCGTTGATGATATTCAATATGCTTACGTTACTAGTCCAATCTTGTTTGACGGTATTGTGGGATGAAGCGGCCCGGACCGACCTTACGTACTCTTCGTGAGGCAGGTTCCACCGGTGACATGCACTTGGTGCATAAGGTGGCTAGCGGTGCGATCTCTCCCACTTTAGTCGGAACAGATTCGATGAAAAGGGTCCTTATGAAGGGTAAATAGCAATTGGCATATCACGTGCGTGGTTTTGCGTGGGTAAGCGTTCTTGCTAGAAACCCATAGCAGCCACGTAAAACATGCAAACAACAATTAGAGGACGTCTAACTTGTTTTGCAGGGTATGCTATGTGATGTGATATGGCCAAGAAGAATGTGATGAATGATATGTGATGTATGAGATTGATCATGTTCTTGTAATTGGAATCACGACTTGCATGTCGATGAGTATGACAACGGCGAGAATACGAGGAGTTGTCTTTATTTATTGTATGACCTGCGTGTCATTAAACAAGCGCCATGTAATTACTTTACTTTATTGCTAACGGTAGCCATAGTAGTAGAAGTAATAGTTGGCGAGACAACTTCATGAAGACACAATGATGGAGATCATGATGATGGAGATCATGGTGTCATGCGGTGACGATGATGATCATGGAGCCCGAAGATGGAGATCAATGGAGCTATATGATATTGGCCATATCATGTCACTACTATATAATTGCATGTGATGTTTATTATGTTTATGCATCTTGTTTACTTAGAGCGGCGGTAGTAAATAAGATGATCCTTACTAACAATTTCAAAGTGTTCTCCCCTAAGCGTGCACCGTTGCTAAAGTTAAGTAAGCTTCTAAGCACCCGCGTGATGATCGGGTGTGATGGATTCTTACGTTCACATACAGCAGGTGTAAGACAGATTTACACTGCGAAACACTTAGGGTTAACAGCGAGCCTAGCATGTCAGACATGGCCTCGGAACACGAGAGACGAAAGGTCGAGCATGAGTCGTATAGTAGATATGATCAACATGAAGATGTTCACCGATGATGACTAGTCCGTCTCACGTGATGATCGGACACGGCCTAGTTGACTTCGGATCATGTAATCACTTAGATGACGGAGGGATGTCTATTTGAGTGGGAGTTCATAAGATGAACTTAATTATCGTGAACATAGTCAAAAGACCTTTTGCAAATTATGCGTAGCTGGCGCTTTAGTTCCACTATTTAGATATGTTCCTAGAGATAATATAGTTGAAAGTTGAAAGTAGCGATTATGCGGACGATAAAAGCTTATGTCCTTAATGCACGCTCGATGTCTTTGAACCCCAAGCGTCGTTTGTGGATGTTTGAACATCGGACATACATGTTTTGATAACTACGTGATAGTTGAGTTAAGCGGTTTAGAGTTGAGGCACCAAAGGCGTTTTTGAAGCGTCGCGAACATATGAGATGTTTCAAGGGCTGAAATTGGGATTTCAGGCTCGTGCCCATGTCAAGAGGTATAAGACCTCCGAGCGATTTTCTTAGCCTGCAAACTCAGGGAGAAAAGCTCAATCATTGAGCTTGTGCTCAGATTATCTGAGTGCAACAATCACTTGAATCGAGTGGGAGTTGATCTTCCGGATGAGATAGTGATGTTTCTCCAAAGTCATTGCCACCAAGCTGCTAGAGCTTCGTGATGAACTATAACATATCAGGGATAGATATGATGATCCTTGAGGTATTCACGATGTTTGACACAGAAGTAGAAATCAAAGAAGGAGCATCAATTGTTGATGGTTGGTGAAACCCTAGTTTCAAGAAGGGCAAGGGCAAGAAGGGATACTTCATGAAGCGGCAAATCAGCTGCTGCTCTAGTGAAGAAACCCAAGGTTGAACCCAAACCCGAGACTAAGTGCTTACGGAATAAGAGGCCCTTGGAGCAGCATTACCCTAGATACTTGGTAGATGAGAAGGCTGGCAAGGTCGATAGAAGTATATTGGATATACATTATGTTAATGTGTACTTTACTAGTACTCCTAGTAGCACCAGGTATTAAGATACGGTTCGGTTGCTAAGTGTTAGTAACTTCGAAATAAAGAGCTACGATATAAGCGGAGACTAGCTAAAGGTGAGTGGCGATATGTGTTGGAAGTGTTTCCAAGTTTGATGTGATCAAACACATGCGCTCCCTCTACCATCAAGATTAGTATTAAACCTGAATAATTGTCATTTGGTGTTTGCGTTGAGCATAGACATGATTGGATTATGTATATACTTGTCTGGTTATTCATTTAAGGAGAATAATGGTTACTCTATTTATTTGAATAATACCTTCAATGGTCTTGCACCTAAAGGAATGGTTATTGAATCTCGATCGTAGTGATACACATTTTCATGCCAAAAATATAAGATAGTAATGATAGTACCACTTACTTATGGCATTGCCATGTAAGTCATATTGGTGTAAAACGCATGAAGAAGCTCCATGTTGATGGATCTTTGGACTCACTCGTTTTTGAAAAGTTTGAGACATGCGAACCATGTCTATTGGTGTATCATGAAGAAACTCCATGCAGATGGATCGTTTGGACTCACTTGATTTTGAATCACTTGAGATATGCAAATCATAGCACATGGGCAAGATATTGAAAAGCCTCGTTTGGTAAGATGGAACAAGATAGCAACTTGTTGGAAGTAACACATTTTGATGTGTGCAGTCAATGAGTCTTGAGCATGTAGTGAATATCGTTATGTTCTTACTTCACAGATGATTTAAGTAGATCTTGAGAATATTTACTTGATGAAACACAATCTGAATTATTGAATGGTTCAAGTATTTTCAGAGTGAAGTTGAAGATCATTGTGACAAGAGGATAAAATGTCTATGATATGATCATAGAGATGAGTATATGAGATTCTGAGCTTTGGCGCTATTAAGACATTGTGGAAATTGTTTCACAATTAATACTTTGGAACACCATAGTGTGATGGTGTGTCCGAACATCATAGTTGCACCCTATTAGATATGGTGTGTACCATGATGTCTCTTATCGAATTACCACTATCGTTCATGGGTTAGGCATTAGAGACAACCGCACTCACTTTAATAGGGCACCACGTAATTCCGTTGAGATGACACCGCATGAACTATGGTTTAGATAAACCTAAGCTGTCATTTCTTAAAAGTTTGGGGCTCGGCGCTTGTGTGAAAAAGTTTCAGGTTGATAAGCTCGAACCCAGCGGATAAAATACATCTTCATAGGACACCCAAAACAGTTGGGTATACCTCTAATTCAGATCCGAAAGCAATAGGGATTGTTTCTTGAATCGGATCCTTTCTCGAGGAAAAGTTTGTCTCGGAAAGTTGAGTGGGAGGATGGTGGAGACTTGATGAGGTTATTGAACCGTCACTTCAACAAGTGTGTAGCGAGGGCACGGGAAGTTGTTCTGTGACACCTACACCAATTGAAGTGGAAGCTTATGATAGTGATCATGAAGCTTGGATCAAGTCACTATCGAACCTCGTAAGGCGACAAGGGCGTCTTTGCTTCAAAGTAGTGCAGTGATCCTGTCTTGAAGGTCATGTTGCTAGACAACAATGAACCTACAAGCTATGGAGAAGCGATGGTGGGCCCAAATTCCGACAAATGGTTAGAAGCCATGAAATCCGAGATATGATCGATATATCAGAACAAAAGCATGGACTTTGGTGGACTTGCCCAATGATCGGTAAGCCATTGAGATAAATGGATCTTTAAGAAGAAGGCGGGCGTGGATGGTAATGTCACCATCTATGAAGCTCGACTTGTGGCAAGAGTTTTCACAAGTTCAAGGAGTTGACTACGATGAGATTTTCTCATCCGTGGCGATCTTGAAATCCGTCGGAATCATGTTAGCATAAGCTGCATTTATGAAATCTGGCGGATGGATGTCAAAATGAGTTTCCTACTTAGTTTTCGTGAAAGGTTGTATGTGATACATTCGAGAAAGTTTTGTCGATCCACGAGGATGCTAAAAGGTATCTGGCTCCATGATCCTTTCTAAGGACTGGAGTAAGCATCTCGGAGTTGGAATATGCGCTTTGATGAGATGATCAAAGATTTTGGGTTTATACAAAGTTTATGAAAACTTGTATTTCAAAGAAGTGAGTGGGAGCACTATAGAATTTCTGATGAGTATATGTTGTTGACATATTGATGATTAGAAATGATGTAGAATTTCTAGAAAGCATATAGGGTTGTTTGAAAAGTGTTTTCAATGGAAAACCTGGATTAGGCTACTTGAACAATAAGCATCAAGATCTATAAGATAGATCAAAATGTTTAATAATACTTTCAAATGAGCACATACCTTGACATAATCTTGAAAGTGTTCAAGATGGATCGATCAAAGAAGGAGTTCTTGCACGAGTTGTAAGGTATGAAGTTAAGAGTTAAAGCTCGACCATGGTAGAGAAGAGAGAAAGGGCGAAGGTGCGTCCCTATGCTTCGACGTAGGCTCTATAGTATGCTATCTTTGTGTACCTTAGGAAGTGTGCCTTGCCATGAGTCGATCAAAGGGTACAAGAATGATCGAGAATGGATCATTGGACATGATCAAAGTTGTCCTTGGAGTAAATAAGGACATGTTTCTCGATTATGGAGGTGATAAAGAGTTGGCGTAAAGGGTTACGTCGATGCAAGCTTAACACCTATCCGAATGACTCTAAGTAGCAAACAGGATCGTATATAGTGGAACAACCATTTGGAATAGCTCCAAGTGGAGGCGTGGAAGCAACATTTATAATATGACCTAGAAATTTGCAAAGCACACACGGATCTGAAAGGTTGAGACCGTTGACTAAAACCTCTCTCACAAGCAAAACATGATCAAACCTCGGAACTCATTGAGTCTTAATCACATGATTATGTGAACTAGTTCTGAGACACTAGTAAACTCTTTGGATGTTGGTCACATGGCGATGTGACCTATCGATCATTAATCACATGACGATGTGGACTAGATTATTGACTCTAGTGCAAGTGGGAGACTGTTGGAAATATGCCCTAGAGGCAATAATAAATTAGTTATTATTATATTTCCTTGTTCATGATAATCGTTTATTATCCATGCTATAATTGTATTGATAGGAAACTCAGATACATGTATGGGTACATAGACAACACCATGTCCTAGTAAACCTCTAGTTGACTAGCTCGTTAATCAATAGATGGTTACGGTTTCTGACCATGGACATTGGATGTCATTGATAGCGGGATCACATCATTAGGAGAATGATGTGATTGACAAGACAATCCTAAGCCTAGCACAAAGATGCGTGGTTAGTATGCTAAAGCTTTTCTAATGTCAAGTATCATTTCCTTAGACCATGAGATTGTGCAACTCCGGATACCGTAGGAATGCTTTGGGTGTACCAAGCGTCTGGCGTAATCGGGTGGCTATAAAGGTGCACTCTGGTATCTCGAAAGTGTCATTGGGTTGTACGAATCGAGGCTAGGATTTGTCACTCCGTGTAAGCGGAGAGGTATCTCTGGGCCCACTCGGTAGGACATCATCATAATGTACACAATGTGACCAAGGGGTTGATCACGGGATGATGTGTTACGAGCGAGTAAAGAGACTTGCGTAGCGAGATTGAACAAGGTATCGGGATAGCGACGATCGAATCTCGGGCAAGTACAATACCGCTAGACAAAGGGAATTGAATACGGGATTGATTGAATCCTCGACATCGTGGTTCATCCGATGAGATCATCGTGCAACATGTAGGAGCCAACATGGGTATCCAGATCCCGCTGTTGGTTATTGACGGGAAGCGTCTGGTCATATGCGCATGGTTCCCGAACCGTAGGGTCTACACATAAGGTTCGGTGGCGCTAGGGTTATAGGGAATAGATATCGTGGTTACTGAATGTTGTTGAGTCGGATGAGATCCGGACGTCACGAGGAGTTCGGAATGGTCGGAGGTAAAGATTGATATATTGGATGAAGGGTTTTGGAGTCGGAAGTGTTAGAGGTGCCGGTGATGACCGCATGACCGAAAGGTGTTTGAAGAGCCCGACAGAAGTGTTGGGGGCTTCATGGGCCAAGGGAAGGGCAAACCAGCCCACTAAGGGCTGTCGCCCCTCACCTATTCCACGTGACCAGGGGTTTGGGCGCCCCATCTAGGGTTCCCACCTCTGGCTTGAGGAGCAAGTCACCCAAGGGAGATCCCATGCCTTACAGCGCCGCCCCCCTGGGGGAAACCCTAGGCGCCTCCTCCTTGCCCCTATATATAGTGGAGGTTTTGGGGCTGCCTAACACATGAGTTTCTCTCCCTCTTGGCGCAGCCCTACCTCTCTCCTTCTCCTCTCCCTTGGTGCTTGGCAAAGCCCTGCAGGATGCCATGCTCCTCCACCACCACCACGCCGTTGTGCTGCTTTGCTGGATGGAGTCTTCCTCAACCTCTCCCTCTCTCCTTGCTGGATCAAGGCGTGGGAGGCGTCACCGGGCTGTCACGTGTGTTGAGCAGCGGAGGTGCCGATCCGTTCGACACTAGGATCTCCGGTGATTTGGGTCACGGACGAATCACGACTCCTTCAACCCGTTCTCTTGAGCAGCTTCAGCTTAGTGATCTACAAGGGTATGTAGATGCACTCTCCTTCCCCTCGTTGCTGGTTTCTCCATAGATAGATCTTGGTGACACGTAGGAAAATTTTGAATTTCTGCTCGTTCCCCAACATAGTCCTCTTGTGAATCTGGATTCCTTTGCCAAGGCAATTGCACGATATTGTCCTGAAGATCTTCATTGGTCCCGATGCACTAGGTATGACACCTAGATGAAAATATAAGATAGTAATGATAGTACCACTTACTTATGGCATTGCCATATAAGTCATATTAGATGTATAAAGCATGAAGAAGCTCCATGTTGATGGATCTTTGGACTCACTAGTTTTTGAAAAGTTTGAGACATCACGAACCATGTCTATTGGTGTATCGCGTGAAGAAACTCCATGCGGATGGATCGTTTGGACTCACTTGATTTTGAATCACTTGAGATATGCAAATCATAGCACATGGGCAAGATGAGTGAAAAGCCTACGTTTCAGTAAGATGGAACAAGATAGCAACTTGTTGGAAACATTTGATTTGATGTGTACAGTCAACAATGAGTCTTTGAGGCATGTAGTGAATATCGTTATGTTCTTACTTCACAGGATGATTTAAGTGAATCTGAGAATATTTACTTGATGAAACACAATTCTGAATTATTGAATGGTTCAAGATATTTTTCGGTGAAGTTGAAGATCATTGTGACAAGAGGATAAAATGTCTATGATATGATCATAGAGATGAGTATATGAGTTCTGAGCTTTGGCACGCTATTAAGACATTGTGGAAATTGTTTCACAATTAATACCGCTGGAACACCATAGTGTGATGGTGTGTCCGAACATCATAGTTGCACCCTATTAGATATGGTGTGTACCATGATGTCTCTTATCAATTACCACTATATTTCATGGGTTGGGCATTAGAGACAACCGCACTCACTTTAATAGGGCACCCGTAATTCCGTTGAGATGACACGCATGAACTATGGTTTAGATAAACCTAAGCTGTCATTTCTTAAAAGTTTGGGGCTACACGCTTGTGTGAAAAAGTTTGAGGTTGATAAGCTCGAACCCAAAGCGGATAAAATACATCTTCATAGGACACCCAAAAACAGTTGGGTATACCTCCTAATTCAGATCCGAAAGCAATAGGGGATTGTTTCTTGAATCGGATCCTTTCTCGAGGAAAAGTTTGTCTCGGAAAAGTTGAGTGGGAGGATGGTGGAGACTTGATGAGGAGTTATTGAACGTCACTTCAACAAGTGTGTAGCGAGGGCACGGAAGTTGTTCTGTGACACCTACACCAATTGAAGTGGAAGCTTATGATAGTGATCATGAAGCTTGGATCAAGTCACTACTCGAACCTCGTAAGGCGACAGGAGCCGTTTTGCTTCAAAGTGAGTACGGTGATCACATCTTGAAGGTCATGTTGCTGAACAACAATGAACCTACAAGCTATGGAGAAGCGATGGTGGGCCCAAATTCCGACAAATGGTTAGAAGCCATGAAATCCGAGATATAGATCGATATATCACGGACAAAAGCATGGACTTTGGTGGACTTGCCCAATGATCGGTAAGCCATTGAGATAAATGGATCTTTAAGAAGAGGCCAGGACGTGGATGGTAATGTCACCATCTATGAAGCTCGACTTGTGGCAAAGTTTTCACAAGTTCAAGGAGTTGACTTCGATGAGATTTTCTCATCCGTGGCGGATCTTGAAATCCGTCGGAATCATGTTAGCATAAGCTGCATTTATGAAATCTGGCAGATGGATGTCAAAATGAGTTTCCTTAACAGTTTTAAGTAAGGAAAGGTTGTATGTGATACATTGAAAGTTTTGTCGATCTGAGGATGCTAAAAGGTATCTGGCTCAAGCGGCGATCCTTTCTAAGGGCTGAGTAAGCATCTCTAGGAGTTGGAATATAAACTTTGATGAGATGATCAAAGATTTTGGGTTTATACAAAAGTTTATGAAAACTTGTATTTCCAAAGAAGTGAGTGGAAGCACTATAAATTTACGATGAGTATATGTTGTTGACATATTGATGATTAGAAATGAATGTAGAATTTCTAGAAAGCATATAGGGTTGTTTGAAAAGTGTTTTCAATGGAAAACCTGGATTAGGCTACTTGAACAATAAGCATCAAGATCTATAAGATAGATCAAAATGTTTAATAATACTTTCAAATGAGCACATACCTTGACATAATCTTGAAAGTGTTCAAGATGGATCAGTCAAAGAAGGAGTTCTTGCCGAGTTGTATGGTATATGAAGTTAAGAGTTAAGCTAGACCATGGTAGAAGAGAGAGAGAGGGCGAAGGTGCGTCCCTAATACTTCGACGTGAGCTCTATGGTATGCTATCTTTGTGTACCGCTTAGGAAGTGTGCCTTGCCATGAAGTCGGTCAAGGGGTACAAGAATGATCGAGGAATGGATCATTGGACAATGATCGAAAGTTGTCCTTAGAGTAAATAAGGACATGTTTCTCGATTATGGAGGTGATAAAGAGTTCGGCGTAAAGGGTTACGTCGATGCAAGCTTAACACCTATCAGAATGACTCTAAGTAGCAAACAGGATACATTATAGTGGAACAACCATTTGGAATAGCTCCAAGAAGGCGTGGAAGCAACATTTATAATATGACCTAGAAATTTGCAAAGCACACGGATCTGAAAGGTTCGGACCCGTTGACTAAAACCTCTCTCACAAGCAAAACATGATCAAACCTCAGAACTCATTGAGTCTTAATCACATGATTATGTGAACTAGTTCTGAGACACTAGTAAACTCTTTGGATGTTGGTCACATGGCGATGTGACCTATCGATCATTAATCAATCATGTGATGTGGACTAGATTATTGACTCTAGTGCAAGTGGGAACTGTTGGAAATATGCCCTAGAGGCAATAATAAATTAGTTATTATTATATTTCCTTGTTCATGATAATCGTTTATTATCCATGCTATAATTGTATTGATAGGAAACTTCAGGATACATGTATGGGTACATAGACAACACCATGTCCTAGTAAACCTCTAGTTGACTAGCTCGTTAATCAATAGATGGTTTACGGTTTCACGACCATGGACATTGGATGTCATTGATAGCGGGATCACATCATTAGGAGAATGATGTGATTGACAAAGACAATCTAAGCCTAGCACAAAGATCGTGGTTAGGTATGCTAAAGCTTTTCTAATGTCAAGTATCATTTCCTTAGACCATGAGATTGTGCAACTCCGGATACTTAGGAATGCTTTGGGTGTACCAAAGCGTCCTGGCATAACTGGGTGGCTATAAAAGTGCACTACAGGTATCTCGAAAGTTATGCATTGGGTTGGCACGAATCGATGCGGGTTTGTCACTCCGTGTAAGCGGAGAGGTATCTCTGGGCCCACTCGGTAGGACATCATCATAATGTACACAATGTGACCAAGGGGTTGATCACGGGATGATGTGTTACAGGCGAGTAAAGACTTGCGGTAGCTTAGTTGAACAAGGTATCGGGATAACACGATGGAATCTCGGGCAAGTACAATACCCGCTAGACAAAGGGAATTGAATACGGGATTGATTGAATCCTCGACATCGTGGTTCATCCGAGTGAGATCATCGTGCAACATGTAGAAGCCAACATGGGTATCGAGATCCATTTGTTGGTTATTGACCGGAGAAACGTCTCGGTCATATGTGCATGGTTCCCGAACCGTGGGGTCTACACATAAGGTTCGGTGGCTAAGGGTTATAGGGAATAGATATCGTGGTTCTTGAATGTTGTTGAGTCCGGATGAGATCCCGGGGCGTCACGAGGAGTTCAGGAATGGTCGGGAGGTAAAGATTGATATATTGGATGAAGGGTTTTGGAGTCAGGAAGTGTTCGAATGCCGGTGATGACCAGCGCATGACGAAAGGTGTTTGGGAGCCCGGCAAGTGTTGAGGGCTTCATGGGCCAAGGGAAGGGAGCAAACCAGCCCACTAAGGGGCTGTCGCCCCTCACCTATTCCCACGTGACCAGGGGTTTGGGCGCCCCATCTGAGTTCCCACCTCCTGGCTTGAGGGCCGTCACCAAGGGGAGATCCCATCTGCCGGCGCCCCTAAGGGAAACCCTAGGCCCCCCTCCCTTGCCCCTATAGTGGAGGTTTTGGGGCTGCCTAACACATGAGTTTCTCTCCCTCTTGGCAGCCCTACCTCTCCCTTCTCCTCTCCCGCGGTGCTTGGCAAAGCCCTGCAGGATTGCCATGCTC
Organism: Aegilops longissima; assembly: GCA_021605205.1. Taxonomy (NCBI): domain Eukaryota; kingdom Viridiplantae; phylum Streptophyta; class Magnoliopsida; order Poales; family Poaceae; genus Aegilops; species Aegilops longissima. Next base: position 26,404 of record JAHIAM010016111.1, read on the forward strand.
CTCCACCACCACCACCCGTTGTGCTGCTGCTGGATGGAGTCTTCCTCAACCTCTCCTCTCTCCTTGCTGGATCAAAGCGTGGGAGGCGTCACCGAGCTGTCTCGTGTGTTGAGCAGCGGAGGTGCCGTCCGTTCGGCACTAGGATCTCCGGTGATTTGGGTCACGGCAAGTCTGACTCCTTCAACCCCGTTCTCTTGAGCAGCTTCCGCTTAGTGATCTACAAGGGTATGTAGATGCACTCTCCTTCCCCTCGTTGCTGGTTTCTCCATAGATAGATCTTGGTGACACGTGGGAAAATTTTGAATTTCTTCTCGTTCCCCAACACTTAGTCCTCTTGTGAATCTGGATTCCTTTGCCAAGGCCGTTGCACCGATATTGTCACGAAGATCTTCATTGGTCCCGATGCACTAGGTATGACACCTAGATGGGAAATGAACTCCTTCATCCAGACTCCTTCATTTGCTGTACGAAGCGATATGTACTCCGCTTAGCATGTAGATCACTGCTACAGCGCTTTGTTTAGAAGCGCACCAGCTGACAGCTCCTTTGCATTTAATATAAACCGATATCCGGTTTTGTGATTTAGAATCGTCCGGATCAGTGTCAAAGCTTACATCGATGTAACCATTTCACGACTAGCTCTTTGTCACCTCCATAAGCGAAAATATATCCTTAGTCCTTTTCAGGTATTTCAGGATGTTCTTGACTGCTGTCCGATGATCCACTCTGGATTACTTTGGTACCTCTCACTAAACTAATAGAAAGGCACACATCAGGTCTACGTACACATTGCATAGATGATAGAGCCTATGGCGAAGCATAGGAACTCCTTTCATTTTCTCTCTATCTTCTGCGGTGGTGGGGCATTGAGTGCGACTCAACTTCACACCTTATGTCTGAGCAAGAATCCTTTCTTTGCACGATCTATTTGAAATTTTTCAAAACTTTATCTAGGTATTTGCTTTGTGAAGAAGTCAATCAAGCGTCTTGATCTATCTCTATAGATCTTGATGCCCAATATATAAACTTCACGAGGTCTTTCATCAAAAACTTTTATTCAAGTATCCCTTTATGCTATCCAGAAATTCTATATCATTTCCAGTTAACAATATGTCATCTACATATAATATGGATCGTTGGAGCTTGCACACTTTGTTAGCACCTTTTGGATCGACATAACCTTCTGGCTGCATCATATACAACTCTTCTTCCAGAAATCCATTCAGGAATGCAGTTTTGACATCCATTTGCCAAATTTCATAATCATAAAATGCGGCAATTGCTAACATGATTCGAGACGGACTTAAGCATCGCTAGGGTGAGAAAGTCTCATAAGTAGTCAACCCCTTGAACTTGTCGAGAACCTTTTGCAACAAGTCGAGCTTTGTAGACGAGTAACATTACCATCAGCGTCGGTCTTCTTCTTAAAAATCCATTTATTCTCGATGGCTTGCCGATCATCAGACCAAGTCAACCAAAAGTCCACACTTTGTTCTCATACACATGAATCCATCTCAGATTCCATGGCTTCAAAGCCATTTTGCGAATCTGGGCTCATCATCGCTTCATCATAGTTCGTGGGCTCGCCATGGTCAAGTAACATGACCTCCAAAATAGGATTACTTAGTACCACTGCAGTGCGGATCTTACTCTGGTTGACCCTCACGAGGTTACTGTAGTAACTTGTTACGAAGTTTCATGATCATCATCATTAGCTTCCTCACTTATTGGTGTAGTCGTCACGAGGAACCGGTTTCTATGATGAACTATTTTCCAATAAGGGGGCAGATGCGATTACCTCATCAAGTTCTACTTTCCTCCCACCACCTTCTTTCGAGAAAACTCCTTCTCTAGAAAGGATCCATTCTTTACAACAAATGTCTTGCCTTGGATCTGTGATAGAAGGTGTACCCAACAATTTACTTTGGGTATCCTATGAAGACACATTTCTCCGATTTGGGTTCGAGCTTATCGGGTTGAAGCTTTTTCACATAAGCATCGCAGCCCCAAACTTTAGAAACGACAACTTTGGTTTCTTGCTAAACCATAGTTCATGAAGGCGTCGTCTCAGCGGATTTGATGGTGCCCTATTTAACGTGAATGCGGCCGTCTCTAAGCATAACCCCAAAATGATAGCGGTAAATCGGTAAGAGACATCATAGATCACACCATATCTAGTAAAATCACGATTACGATGTTCGGACACACCATTCTGTTGTAAAGTGTTCGGGTGGCGTGAGTTATGAAACTATTCGCATTGCTTCAAATGTAAACCAAATTAAGTAACTCAAATATTCTCCTCCACGATCAGATCGTAGAAACTTTATTTTCTTATTCGATGATTTTCAACTTCACTTTGAAATTCTTTGAACTTTGCAAATGTTTGAGACATATGTTTCATTAAGTAGATATACCCATATCTTCTCAAATCATCTATGAAGGTGAGAAAATACGATATCCGCGCACGAGCCTCAACATTCATTGGACCACATACATCGGTATGTATGATTTCCAACAAACCAGTTGCTCTCTCCATAGTACCGGAGAAGCGGTGTTTTAGTCATCTTGCCCATGAGGCATGGTTCACAAGTACCAAGTGATTCATAATCAAGTGATTCCAAAAAGTCCATCAATATGGAGTTTCTTCAATAAGCTTTACACTAATATGACCTAAGCGGCGGTGCCACAAATAAGTTGCACTATCATTATCAACTCTGCATCTTTTGGCATCAACATTATGAATATGTGTATCACTACTATCGAGATTCATCAAAATAGACCACTCTTTAAAGGTGCATGACCATAAAGATATTACTCATATAAATAGAACAACCATTATTTTCAGATTTAAATGAATAATCGTCTACGCATCATTCAAGATCCAGATATAATGTTAAGTGCTCAGCGGCGGCACCAAATAACAATTATTTAGGTCTAAAACTAATCGAAGGTAGATGTAGAGGTAGCGTTAACCCAGCGATCACATCGACTTTGGAACCATTCCCAGCATAAATCACCTCGTCCTTAGCGGTGTCCGCTTAATCTGTAGTCCTGTTTGAGTTGCAAATATTATAGCAGAACCGGATTATCAAATACCGAGGTGCTACTGCGAGCTCGGTAAAGTACACATCAATAACATGTATATCACATATACCTTTGTTCACCTTGCCATCCTTCTTATCACCAAATACTTGGGGCAGTTCCGCTTCCGATGACCGATGTCTTTGCGGTGAAGCACTTCGGTCTCGGGCTTGGGTCCAGACTTGGGTTTTCTTCACTGAGCAGCAACTTGTTTGCTGTTCTTCTTAAAGTTCCTTCTTTTTCCTTTGCCCTCTTTCTTGAAGCTGGTGGTCTTATTAACCATCAACACTTGATGCTCCTTCTTGATTTCTACCTCCGGCCTTTAGCATTGCGAAGAGCTTCGAAATTGTCTTTCCATCCTTGCATATTATAGTTCATCACGAAGCTTTTGTAGCTTGGTGGCAGTGATTGAAAAATTCTGTCGATGGCGCTATCATCCGGAAGATTAACTCCCGGTTGAATCAAGTGATTGTTATACAGACATTACTGATATATGCTCCTTGGTGAACTATTCTCCTCCATCTTGCAGCTATAGAACTTATTGGAGACTTCATATCTCTCAATCCGGGCATTTGCTTGAAATATTAACTTCAACTCCTGGAACATGTCACTTATGCTCCATAGCGTTCAAAACGTCGTTGAAGTCCTAGTTCTAAGACATAAAGCATGGCTGCTTTGAACTATCGAGTAGTCATCGAGCTTTGCTCTCGAGACGTTCACAACATCTGGTGTTGCTCACGCAGCAAGTTTGGCACCAGGTGGTGCTTCGGGGCGTAATTCTTACGTGCAGCAATGAGGATAATCCTCAAATTCTGGACCCGATCCGTGTAATTACTACCATCATCTTTCAACTTTGCTTTCTCAAGGCAGCATTAAAATTCAGCGGAACAACGATACGAGCCATCTATCTACAACAAACATAGACAAGCAAAATACTATCGGTACTAAGTTCATGATAAATTTAAGTTCAATTAATCATATTACTTAAGAAATCCCACTTAGGTAGACATCTCTCTAATCATCTAAGTGATCACGTGATCAAATCAACTAAACCATAACCCGATCATCACGGGAAATGGAGTAGTTTTCAATGGTGAACATCACTATGTTGATCATATCTACTATATGATTCATGCTCAACCTTCCGGTCTCGGTGTTAGAGGCCATATCTGCATATGCTAGGCTCGTCAAGTTTAACTTTGAGTATTACGTATTGTGCAAAACTGGCTTGCACCGTTGTAGATGGACGTGAGAGCTTATCACACCCGATCATCACGTGTGAATATGCGGAGCACGTCGAACTTTGGCAGCTTTGTTGCATACTCAGGAGAACACTTTTATCTTGAAATTTAGTGTGAGATCATATTATAATGCTACCGTCAATCAAAGCAAGATAAGATGCATAAAAGATAAACATCACATGCAATCAATATAAGTGATATGATATGGCCATCATCATCTTGTGCTTGTGATCTCCATCTTCAGCTGCTTAATCATGATCACCATAAATCACCGGTAGCGACACCTTGATCTCCCTCGTAGCATCGTTGTCGTCTAGCCGACTATTGCTTCTCGACTATCGCTACAGCTTAGTGATAAAGTAAAAGCAATTACATAGCGATTGCATTTCATACAATAA
>JAHIAM010016112.1:0-22354 GCA_021605205.1 Aegilops longissima
ACGAATTTGATGGTATCCACTCATAAATCGACTTTGGAGAATATTGTGAAACCACTCAATTCATCAAGCATATAATCTAGCCTAGGAATAGGATGGCGATAACGAATAGTAATATTATTAATGCCTCTACAATCAACACACATCGCTCACGTACCATCCTTTTAGGCACTAGTATAATAGGAACAGCACAAGGACTAAGAGATTCGCGTATATAACCTTTGTCGAGCAGCTCTGTACTTGACGCATAATCTCCTTCGTCTCCTCTGGATTGATGCGGTATGGTGCGCGGTTGGGTAGCGATGCACGGGAATTAAGTCAATTTGATGCTCAATCCACGGAATAGGTGGTAATCCGGTGGCACGTCTTGTGGGAAGGCGTCGGTGAACTCTGCAAAATGTTAGTGACAGCGGGGGGCAAAGAGGAAAACACGTCCTCGAATGAAAATAATGCCTCTTTGCACGAAAGCATAACAAACAGATTTGCTAGAATCTAGCTCATCAATATCAGATTTGGTGGCAAATAAACATGCACTTTTAGGTTTAATTTGAAGCAACATTAGATGGTTTATTATTAGGCTTCATTTGTTGCTCAAATTCTTTTGCCACAATCTGATTTTCACTCTTATTTTTCTCTGTTTTGCTTTATTAGCTCTATTAATATCATCTTTCAAAATGGACTCGAGAGTCATAGGAAGCAAAGTAATATTTTATCCTTGTGAACAAGAGTATCTTGATTGTTTCTACCATGGTGTACAGAATTTTTATCAAATTGCCATGGTCTACCAAGTAATAAGGAACATGCTTGCATAGGTACCACATCACAATCAACATAATCAGCATATGTAGAGATACTAAAATGCACACGAACGATGCGTGTGACCTTAACCTTGCCGCATTGTTGTTGAACCATTGGATGTAGTAAGGATGTGGATGTGGTCTTGTGGTGAGAGAAAGCTTCTCCACCATATCCATGCTAGCCAAGTTGTTGCAGCTCCCTCCATCTATGATGGCCTTGAATAGAGCGTTCCTTCACAACTCCTTTGTATGGAACAAGTTATGCCTCTGATTTTGCTCGACTTGTGTAACCTGCACACTCAAAACACGTTGAGCAACTAAACATTCATACCTGTCGAGCATCTTGACAGCCATGTATTGCGTCTCAAAATCAGAATCATCTCCACCGTGTTCTTCATGTGTAATAAGAGCCAAAGTCTCTTCATCATAGTCACTAGCAGACTCATACCCACCATCCTCAGTAGCAATCATCACACGCTGAGATTGGCATTCTCTCGCAAAATGTCCTCTTCCCTTACAACGACGACAAATAATATCACTTGTGTGCCCTGTTGACGCCATGGAAGAAGAAGAGCTACTGTGTAGGCCCAGCGGTGTACTCTTGGCGAGATAGTGGTGGTTGTGCCTGCTTTCTTGTATCACGGTTGGAGGTGGCAGCCGGCGGAGGTGCGGTGTAGTAGAGCGTGTGGAAGTAGATGATGCACGTGGTGTCCATGATGAAGGTCGACCTGCAGAAAAGTTAGTCGCGCCAAGGCACATCGATCCTGCACTTCACGTTCAGCTTTACAAGCAAGATGGAATAATCGAGTGATATTATTATAATCCTTGTAGTCTAGAATGGTCTGAATCTCTCTATTTAATCCACCCGAGGAAAGCGTGCAAGCATAGCTTCATTCTCCTCAACAATACCACATCTAATCAAGCCGGTTTGTAATTCCGATAATATTCTTCTACGAATTTTTCCTTGTCTCAAGCGCTGCAATTTTGAAGTAATTCACGCTGATAATATGGTGGAACCAGCGATACGCATAGCAGTTTTCAAAGCAGCCCAAGTAGGCTGGAGCAGGATATAATCTACAATGTTGGACCACCAAACACATGCAAAGCTAGTGAAAGCACAAACAGCAGCAGGAACACGTCTCTCCTCGGGATATTGTAAACATGTAAATCGTTGTTCAGTTTCTAACTCCCAAGTAAGATATATATCGGGAACATATCTACCCTCAAATGGTGGAATATTCAATTTCAGTTTAGGGAGATGGTCATGATCTCGTACTGAAGGGGCGAACATTGCCATTGTTTGCATGTGGACGACACGGAGGTTGTGGTGCTGGTGGTTGCACGTAGTTCGATGTTGATCAACCTCATCCTCGTAAGCTCTCACATAATCATCCTCCCCGCCGTGGCAGGGAGCCCTGAAGTATCAACGGCAGCACTGAGCTTGGCGGTGAAGAGGGACACGGGAAGCTCGGCGGAGGGCTGTTTAGCGATGTGGAGGTAGTCCTTGTTGTTGTAGTAGAGGTCGTTAGGTGCAGCCGGTGGTGGTGGTGGTGAGCAGCGAGCAATTCATTAAACCTGTTATCGAGCTTTGTTTGACGCCTTCTCAATGCCATCTATCTTCTCCATGGCCTCTTCAAATCTATTTAGCACATCGTCCACCTGCCCTCATCATTTGTTGAAACTTATCATGTAGCGCTTTGTTTGTCATGTTCTCCCGGTCGGTCTAAATAAACTTGTGATCCTGCCATGGTTAGCAGCAATAGAAACACACAAGAATATGATTGACGGACTACTAGGAAGTGGTGGTGGTGGTGTGGTGGACGATCACAAATCCGTCAAGCAAATCTCAAATTCTTACAGTTCTTACCCCGGCGGTGATGATCGCAACCGATGTAGTCAAAACTCTCAAAGCTTGGATAGAGGCGATTACCGGGGAGAGTCAAGCATACGATGTACATGTATGTGGAGCTGGGAAGGCTTATAATATGGTAGCAAAAGGGTCAGACAATAATCAATTCAGAGATGCAAAGTTGAATAAGCGCTCAGCACGCAGTCTTGTCTTTGGTCCTAGGCTGAACCGTGCTAGAGGCGAGCCTAGAACACTAACAAAATCACGGTATTTGCTGCGGAAACAACGGAAAAGCACACTCTGGAAAAAAAAATTTTGCTCCTTTTTTTGCGCTGCTTTTTGCGCTGCTCTTTTTTTTGCGAAAAATCACTATAATGGCGAGTGTCTCAAAACTCTTCCAGTGTCAAGCTGACGGGATGGGCACGAAATTTTTCGACCAAAAATTTTTTTTTTTTGCCGGACCCAAAAGCTGGAAGCAGGGCAAAAAACTTTCTATAGCGTGTTGTCTCAATACACTTAGAAACACCTAAAAATAGGATAGCAGAAAATTTTTCGACAAGTGCGTTTTGGAAAATTTTGGGCCTAAACGGAGGTGGTTTCAGACCTCTTGATCGGAGCATCCACGATCATCCCCATGGACCTACAACCGTCTCATCAAGAGCCAAGAGGACCCATGGACCTACAAGCGGAGGTGGTTTTTTCCGAAACCTCTGGGCAAGGACACACGAATCGGAAACTAGATGGGTCTCGAAAACAAACCTAATATGAGAAGAACTCGGATTGGTGGTGTATATATGATGGTGGTATATGGCGGTGGTGATATATGGTAGCGGTGGTGGTATATGGATCGGAGTTGGTGGTGGTATATGGATCTGATTCAGGCGGTGGCGGATAAGCAATGGTGGTAGATGGCAAGGCGATGATGATGGTGCGGCGGCGGCGTGACAACTTATGACGAACTTCGAAACTCTAAAGACTAGACTCTAAGACCGGCAACTTGACACGACGATGCAACCGCAAATTCAACAAAGCAAAAACCTAAAAAGATTATGCAAAGGCTCAGATTGGTTCGGATATGATGAACTAACCCTAATTTTTTTGTGGCTTTTTCGTGGACTTTAGGTATGAAGAACAGACTCGATCTAATCTCTGTAAAAACTGTAAAATCTCACCGAGCAACTGAAAATCTGATACCACTTGATAGAGGCAAAGGTGTCCGTCTTTCGATGAGATGTGGTTTTCGCTTTGGAGGAAGTCGACTTTGATGATCCGACTACTGAGCGTGCGAGGGCGTCGGCGCCTTAGCAATCGCTAAACCAACTCCGAGAGGTTATTGACCACACGAACACGATCAACGACCACGAGGTGCATTTCCTGCGAGCAAGCGAAGAACAAGCAAGAAACTAAGATTGCAATCTGGATATTGCGAATATAAGATGAAAGCTTTATTGATCAAGGTGGGGTTACTGTGGCGCCTTTATGCAGTCGTTGAACACAAGCGAAATGCTGAAGTTGCAGCTATGGCGAACTTTTAATCTAAACAAAACCCAAGGTCTAAGCGGTGCCCTAAGGGCTGTATATATGGAGGAAGAGGATTTCGTGGCCCTTGGTGGAGGGTCGAAATCAACCTAACTCTTGTTCCCCACATCTGGACTCTAAAAACAGCCTATACTTAAGTATTTCGAAATTACATGGGCTGGCCCAATAATAAGGTGACCAGCACCTAGAATAGCCTATAAACGAATATTATGAAGTGGCATCTTGTATATTTCGTCCAAGGCCTCATGCACTCATTAGGGTGGCTTCAAAGTCCTGGAATCATCACTTGTAACTCCGTTCTTGTTCCCCTTGCATGCCAACATCCATGCTTGAACTTGCTCCAAGGTTCATCTTTCTTGTCCATGGTAGGCCCTTCATTTGTAAGCAAAACAAATGAATCCAATTTAAGCAGCATCATATTCTCATGAACATTGGAATCGTTACCAAGAAAGCGAAAGTACACGATAATTCAATTGGCGTCTTGTGAGCTCTAGTAATTGGTCCAGTATGTATAGCAGCAGGAGCTGTGGGTGTAACAATGGTATTGATGTCCTCATCATCCGGAGGCTGTCGGTCGTCCGTAGTTCCAGCTCGGGAGGTCGTAGTCCGGACGTCCGGTCAGCTCCGGTCGTCCGTAGTTTTGATTCTGGTGACGATGTTAGGACGTCCGGAGGCGTCGGACGTCCGTGTCTGAGGAATCGTCGGACGTCCGGAATGTGTCGGACGTCCGTGCCTGTAAACCAGTGCATCCCTTCTTCCTCTTCGACATACTTGGGGTTCTCGCCGTCTTGGCTCTTGCAAGTAGTAGATCCTTGGTTAGCCTCCATGTACTGATTACACATAGAGTTTACGAATGAGGTAGTAGCCATGTCTCATGGGTGAAATAAGAAGTTAGGAGAGGGCGAGTTCACCTTATCTTCAATAGCCTTAGCTCGTGCTCTTGTCATGGGTCCGGTGGTGTTGGGGAGATGTAGAGCGCGTCAGGTGGGGATGAGTGAGGGCTGCTCCGCATCATCATGTTTGTGTGAGAGCCTTGCTCGTCCACTTGGTTACTTCTCCTCGGAGCCGGGACCTCGATGAGGACATCAATACCATTGTTACACCCCAGCCCCTGCTGCTATACATCTTGGACCAATTACTAGAGCTCGCGCCGCCAATTGAATTATCGGTACTTTCGTTTCTTGTAGCGATTCAATGTTCATGAGAATATGATGCTGCCTAAATTGGATACATTTGTTTTGCTTACAAATGAAGGGCCTACCATGGACAAGAAGGATGAACCTTGGAGCAAGTTCAAGCATGGAGATGTTGGCATGCGCAAAGGAATAAACGGAGTTACAAGTGATGATTCCAGGACTTTGAAGCCACCTAATGAGTGCATGAGGCCTTGGACGAAATATACAAGATGCCACTTCATAATATTAGTCCATAGGCTATTCTAGGTCTGCGTCACCTTATTATTGGGCCAGGCCCATGTAATTTCGAAATACTTAAGTATAGGCTGTTTTTAGAGTCCGTATGTGTGGGAAACAAGAGTTAGGGTTGATTTGGACCCCTCCACCAAGGGCCACGAAATTCCCCCCTCTTCCTCCATATATACAGCCCTTAGGGCACCGTTTAGACCTTGGGTTTTGTTTAGATTAAAAGTTAGCCATAGTTGCAACCGCGTGCCGTTTGTGTTCAACGACCAGACAAAGGCGTCACAGAACCCCACCTTGATCAATAAAGCTTTCATCTTATATTAGCAATATCCAGATTGCAATCTCAGTTTCTTGCTTGTTCTTCGTTTGCTCGCGGAAACAGGCCCTCGTGGTCGGTTGATCGTGCTCGGCGTGGTCAATAACCCTCGGAAGTTGGTTTAGCGATTGCTAAGCGCTGACGTCTCGCCTGCGTTAAATGATCGGATCGTCAAGGTTAAACTCCACGAAGCGATAGCCACCATCTCATCGAAACATCGGGACACCTTTGCCTCTATCAACCTCTTCGGAGAAGATCCCCCAAGCGGATTCAAGACCCCCTTCTAGGGTGGACCCCATCAAGACCTCCTCACGGAGAAGAACGGCTACCGTTTGTATCGTCCTTTGTTGACCTTGAATCATGTATCTCCCTTTGTGTTCATCGATCTAGCACTTGTGTGATTGATCTCTTGTTGGTTTAATGATTCCTCTCTCGTTTTCTCCGTGTTTCCCTCTTGTTCTTCCGCGTGTTCTTCGTGATTCCCCCGTAGGATCCGCTCCAACGTGAAAGATCGTCCACGTAGGGTTCCGGTGTAGGGGTAGTGGGCGGTAGTACCGCTCGTTCTGGAGCGGCCAGGTTCTCTTCCTCCTTCTCTTCCATGCTTCCCTCGCGGACGGTGTAGTCGTTCCTTGGCGCTTGCACTCCTCCTCGACATCCGTGAAGCTCAGGCAATACTTATGCATGCACACGGAGAAGTGTCAAGTAGTATACCATCCTCGAAGGGGTCAAGTGAACACGTGTAAAGGAGAAGATTCACCTTTATGTATGAAGTAGAGGTTGCCGTGTCACTTTCCAAGCGAACTCTTGACATGGTGATGATCGTAGGATGCTCGCATCATCCCTCCCCTTAGGAAAGATCCGACCTCGGATCGAAGACCAAATCACCATGGGAAAGAGATAAGCGTCGCCCGTGTTGAAGTGGGCGATCACCAAGTACTTGTCATCTTGAAGCTCGAAATGGGCACTCTCCAATGTCACTTTGTCTTGTGATTCCTTCAAAAGGAGAAAATGGAACAAACACTTGGAAAAACAAATGTGGTTAGCGTTAGTGCAAAACCAAGCATTCAAGAGGTGATTCACCAAACAAGTGTAAGTCATCAAGCATAGCATAGGGTGTGACAAAAGTTGTGACATGGCATGTAAGCATATGAATTGAGCAAAATCAAGGTCATCATGGAAACAAACATGTAAGCGTGAGGTAGTGATGCAAATATGTGTGACAAGAGAATAAGCATTTACCTCAAGATCATAGCAATCATGTATAAAGCGCTCGACAAATGGTCGATGGTAGGCATAGGAAGTATTCACAACACCAAATAAAATGAAGTGTCTAAACACATGGGTCAAGTGCAAGACAATCCAAGCATAATGTGCATAGGGTGTAGTGAACATATTGTGGCACTCAACACAATAGAAAGAGCAATTGTTCATCATGTGTGAGGCAATCAAGTCAAGCATGTAGCAATCAATGTGACTTGGCATATGGGAAGGAATGACATTGTTGCAACCAAACATGTGATAGGATAAAGTAATCCAAGAATTGGATGCAACACACAAGGTATATATGTCATGAAGCATGGAAATGTGGCAATCATGGGTGAAAGCAATATTGTTGGGGAGCGTAGTAATTTCAAAAATTTTCCTACGATCACGCCAAGACCATGGTGATGGCATAGCGAGAGGAAGAGTGTCGTCCACGTACCCTCGTGACCCGAAAGCGAGCGTTATAACAACAGCGGTTGATGTAGTCGTGCGTCTTCACGACCCGACCGATCAAGCACCGAGCGTCACGGCACCTCCGAGTTACGCACGTTCAGCTCGATGGCGATCCCGGACTCCGATCCAGCAAAGTGTCGGGGATGAGTTCCGTCGACCTGACGGCGTGGTGGCGATGATGATGCTCCACCGGCGCGGGGCCGCCTAAGCTCATGACGATATGACTTCTCCAGCGCGGGGCTTCACCTAAGCTCATGACGATATGACCGAGGTGGAATATGGTGGAAGGGGCACCGCTGCAGCTAAGGAAGATCCGTAGATCAACTTGTGTGTCATGGGGTGCCCTCTGCCCTGTATATAAAGGAGGGAAGGGAGGGCTGGCCGGCCACCTATGGCTGCGCTGGGAGTCCTACTCCCAGGGGTAAGATTCCCCCAATCCTAGTCCAACTAGGGTTTGACCAAGGGGAGAGGAGAGAGGCGCCACCCCTTCTCCTAATCCTAATAGGACTAGGGAAGGGGAAGGCTGCGACCAGCATATGGCCCCTTTTCTCTTTCCCTTAAGGCCCATCAAGGCCCATTGACTCCCGGGAGGTTCGGTAACCCCGGTACTCGTAAAATTCCCAATTTCACGGAGTGATTCGGAATCAAACATAGGCTTCAATATATCAATCTTTATGTCTCGACCATTTGAGACTCCTCGTCATGTCCGTGATCTCATCCGGGACTCGAACAACCTTGGTACATCAATATCATATAAACTCATAATAAGCATCATCGAAGCGTTAAGCGTGCGGACCCTACGGGTTCGAGAACTATGTAGACATGGCCGAGACACCTCTCGGTCAATAACCAATAAGCGGGACCTGGATGCCCATATTGGTTCCTACATATTCTCTGAAGATCTTTATCGGTCGGACCGCATAACAACATCGTTGTTCCCTTTGTCATCGGTATGTTACTTGCGAGATTGATCGTCGGTATCAATACCTAGTTCAATCTCGTTCTTGGCAAGTCTCTTTTCTCGTTCAAGTAATACATCATCTCACAACTAACACATTTAGTTGCAATGCTTACAAGGCTTATGTGATGTGCATTACCGAGAGGGCCGAGATACCTCTCAGAGCAATCGGATGACAAATCCTAATCTCGAAATATGCCAACCCAACATGTACCTTCGGAGACACACTGTAATGCACCTTTATAATCACCCGATTCGTTGTGACGTTTGGTAGCACCAAAGTGTTCCTCGGGCAAGCGGGAGTTGCATAATCTCATAGTCATAGGAACATGTATAAGTCATGAAGAAAAGCACTAGCAACAAACTATACGATCAGGTGCTATGCTAATGGAATGGGTCATGTCAATCAGATCATTCAACTAATGATGTGATCCCATTAATCAAATAACAACTCCTTGTTCATGGTTAGGAAACATAACCATCTTTGATTAACGAGCTAGTCAAGTAGAGGCATACTAGTGACACTCTGTAGGTTTATGTATTCACACATGTATTATGTTTCCGGTTAATACAATTCTAGCATGAATAATAAACATTTATCATGATATAAGAAATAAATAATAACATTTATTATTGCCTCTAGGGCATATTTCCTTGATCTCCCACTTGCACTAGAGTCAATAATCTAGATTACGGTAATGATTCTAACACCCATGGAGTCTTGGTGCTGATCATGTTTTGCTCGTGGAAGAGGCTTAGTCAGCAGTGCGCAACATTCAGATCCGTATGTATCTTGCATATCTCTATGTCTCCCACGGACCAAATCCGGATGGAGTTAGGCGTCTTTTGATGTGCTTGGTTCTCTTGTGAAATCTGGATTCCTTTGCCAAGGCAATTGCACGATATTGTCACAAAAGATTTTCATTGGACCCGATACACTAGGTACAACACCTAGATCGGATATGAACTCCTTCATCAGACTCCTTCATTAGCTGCTTCGAAGCAGCTATGTACTCAACTTCACATGTAGATCCATAGCGGCGCTTTGTTTGGAACTGCACCAATGGCAGCTCCACCGTTTAATGTAAATCGTATCCGGTTTGCGATTTAGAATCGTCCGGATCAGTGTCAAAACTTGCATCGGCGTAACCGTTCTGACGAGCTCTTTGTCACCGCCATAAATGAGAAACATATCCTTAGTTCTTCTCAAGTACTTAAGGATGTTCTTGACCGCTGTCGATGATCCACTCTGGATTACTTTGGTACTGCACTGCTAAACTTCTGACAAGGCACACATCAGGTCAGTACACAGCATTGCATACATGATAGAGCCTATGGCTGAAGCATAGGAACATCTTTCATTTTCTCTCTATCTTCTGCGGTGGTGGGCATTGAGTCTTACTCAATTTCACACCTTGTAATACCGGCAAGAACCCTTTCTTTGCTGATCCATTTGAACTTTTCAAAACTTTATCAAGGTATGTGCTTTGTGAAAGTCCTATTAAGCGTCTTGATCTATCTCTATAGATCTTAATGCCCAATATGTAAGCAGCTTCACGAGGTCTTTCATCGAAAACTTTTATTCAAGTATCCCTTTATGCTATCCAGAAATTCTATATCATTTCCGATCAATAATATGTCATCCACATATAATATCGGGAATGCTCTGAGCTCCACTCACTTTCTTGTAAATCGAGGCTTCTCCAAAAGTGCATATAAAACCAAATCTTTGATCACACTATCAAAGCGTTTATTCCAACTCGAGAGGCTTGCACCAGTCCATAAATGGATCATTGGAGCTTGCACACTTTGTTAGCTCCTTTGGATCGACAAAACCTTCTGGTTGCATCATATACAACTCTTCTTCGAAATCCATTCAGGAATGCAGTTTTAACATCCATTTGCCAAATTTCATAATCATAAAATCGGCAATTGCTAACATGATTGAGACGGACTTAAGCATCGCTTCGGGTGAGAAGGTCTCATCGTAGTCAATCCCTTGAACTTGTCGAAAACCTTTTGCAACAAGTCGAGCTTTATAAACGATAACATTACCATCAGCGTCGGTCTTCTTCTTGAAGATCCATTTATTCTCAATTGCTTGCCGATCATCGGGCAAGTCAACCAAAATCCATACTTTGTTCTCATACATGGATCCCATCTCAGATTTCATGGCCTCAAGCCATTTTGTGGAATCTGGGCTCACCATCGCTTCTTCATAGTTCGTAGGTTCATCATGTTCGATAACATGACTTCCAAAATAGGATTACCGTACCACTCAGTGCGGATCTTGCTCTGGTTGATCTCTGAGTTACTGTAGAAACTTGATCTGAAGTTTCATGATCATCATCATTAGCTTCCTCCTATTTGGTGTAGGTGTCACGAAACTGTTTTACGTGATGTACTACTTCTCAATAAGGGAGTAGATACTGATTATCTCATCAAGTTCTACTTTCCTCCCTCACTTCTTTCGTGAAACTCTTTCTCAAAAAGTTTCGAATTTAGCAACAAAATCTTGCCTTGGATCTGTGATAGAAGGTGTACCCAACTGTCTCCTTTGGGTATCCTATGAAGACACATTTCTCCGATTTGGGTTCGAGCTTATCAGGTTGAAGCTTTTCACATAAGCATCGCAGCCCCAAACTTTCAAAAGCGACAACTTTGGTTTCTTGCCAAACCACAGTTCATAAGGCGTCGTCTCAGCAGTTTAGATGGTGCCCTATTTAAAGTGAATGTAGCCGTCTCTAAAGCATAACCCCAAAGCGATAGCGGTAAATCAGTAAGAGACATCATAGATCGCACCATATCTAATAAAATGCGATTCTGACGTTCGGACACACCATTACGTTGTGGTGTTCGGTGGCGTAAGTTCTTGAAACTATTCACATTGTTTCAAATGTAGGCCAAACTTCGTAACTCAAATATTCTCCTCCACGATCAGATCGTAGAAACTTTATTTTCTTGTTACGATGATTTTCCACTTCACTCTGAAATTCTTTGAACTTTTCAAATGTTTGGACTTGTGTTTCATTAAGTAGATATACCCATATCTGCTCAAATCATCTGTGAAGGTGAGAAAATAACGATATCATACGAGCCTCAACATTCATTGGACCACATACATCGGTATGTATGATTTCCAATAAATCTGTTGCTCTCTCCATAGTTAGGAGAAGCGGTGTTTTAGTCATCTTGCCCATAAGGCACGGTTACATAAGTGCCAAGTGATTCATAATCAAGTGACTCCAAAGTCCATCGGCATGGAGTTTCTTCATGCGTTTTACACCGATATGACCTAAGCGGCGATTGCCACAAATAAGTTGCACCATCATTATCAACTCTGCATCTTTTGGTTTCAACATTATGAATATGTGTATCACTACTATCAAGATTAAGTAAAACAAACCATTCTTCAATGGTGCATGACCATAAAAGATATTATTCATATAAATAGAACAACCATTATTCTCGATTTAAATGAATAACCGTCTCGCATCAAACAAGATCCAGATATAATGTTCATGCTCAGCGATGGTACTAAATAACAATTATTTAGGTCTAATACTAATCCGAAGGTAGATGTAGAGGTAGCGTGCCATTGCGATCACATCGACTTTGGAACCATTTCCCAGCGCATCGTCACCTCGTCCTTAGCCAATCTTGGCAATCCGTAGCCCTGTTTGAGTTGCAAATATTAGCAGAACCGGTATCAAATACCAGTGCTCTGCGAGTATTAGTAAGGTACACATCAATAACAAGTATATCACATATACCTTTGTTAACCTTGCCATCCTTCTTATCCGCCAAATACTTGGGGCAGTTCCGCTTCGGTGACCAGCCTGCTTGCAATAGAAGCACTCGGTTTCAGGCTTAGGACCAGACTTGGGTTTCTTCTCTTGATCGACAACTTGCTTGCCGCTCTTTTGAAGTTTCCTTTTCTTTCCTTTGCCCTTTTCTTGAAACTAGTGGTTTTGTTAACCATCAACACTTGATGCTCCTTTTGATTTCTACCTCCATGACTTTCGGCATCGCGAAGAGCTCGGGCATAGTTTTGGTCATCCCTTGCATATTATAGTTCATCACGAAGCTCTTGTAGCTTGGTGGCGATGATTGGAGAATTACATCAATGGCGCAATCATCCGGAAGATTAACTCCCGGTTGAATCAAGTGATTGTTATATCGGACATTACGAGTATATGCTCCTTGTGAGAACCATTCTCCTCCATCTTACAGCTATAGAACTTATTGGAACTTCATATCTCTCAATCCGGGCATTACGCTTGGAATATTAACTTCAACTCTGGAACATCTCATATGCTCCATGGTGTTCAAAGCACGTTGAAGTCGGTTCTAAGCCGTAAAGCATGGCTGCTTGAACTATAGAGTAGTCATCAGCTTTGCTTTGCGGGCGTTCACAACCACGGCGCAGCCCTTACACCAGGCACGGCACCTAACGGTGCTTCGGGGCGTAATTCTTACATGCAGCAATAAGGATAATCCTCAAATTCGGACCCAGTCCGTGTAATTACTACCATCATCTTTCAACTTTGCTTTCTCAAGGCGCATTAAAATTCAACGGAACAACAGCACGAGCCATCTATCTACACATCATAGACAAGCAAGATACTATCGGTACTAAGTTCATGATAAATTTAAGTTCAATTAATCATATTACTTAAGAACTCCCACTTAGAAAAATATCCTCAATTCTCTAAGTGATTGCGTGATCCATATCAACTACACCATGACCGATCATCACGTGTGATGGAGTAGTTTCAATGGTGAACATCAATATGTTGATCATATCTACTATATGATTCACGCTCGACCTTCGGTCTCCGTGTTCGAGGTCATATCTTATATGCATAGCTCGTCAAGTATAACTTTGAGTATTCGCGTGTGCAACTGTTTTGCACCGTTGTATTTGAGCGTAGAGCCTATCACCCGATCATCACGTGGTGTCTCGGCACGAAGAACTTTCATAGCGGTGCATACTCGGGAGAACACTTCTTGATAATTTAGTAAGGGATCATCTTATAATGCTACCGTCAATCAAAGCAAAATAAGATGCATAAAGGATTAACATCACATGCAATCAATATAAGTGATATGATATGGCCATCATCATCTTGTGCTTGTGATCTCCATCTCAGAAGCACCGTCATGATCACCATCGTCACCGGTAGCGACACCTTGATCTCCATCGTAGCATCGTTGTCGTCTAGCCAACTATTGCTTCTCGACTATCGCTCTGCTTAGTGATAAAGTAAAGCAATTACATGGCGTTGCATTTCATACAATAAGCGACAACCATATGGCTCCTGCCGATTGCCGATAACTTCGGTTACAAAACATGATCATCTCATACAATGAAATATAGCATCACGTCTTGACCATATCACATCACAACATGCCCTGCAAAAACAAGTTAGGCGTCCTCTACTTTGTTGTTGCAAGTTTTACGTGGCTGCTACGGGCTGAGCAAGAACCGTTCTTACCTCGCATCAAAACCACAGCGATACTTCGTCAAATAGACTCCGTTTAACCTTCTCAAGGACGGGCGTATACTTTCAGTTCAACTAAAGTGAGAGAGCAGACACCCGCCGGTCACCTTTAAGCAGCGAGTGCTCACGGCGGTGAAACCAGTCTCGCGTAAGCGTCTGGCGTAATGTCGGTCGGGCGCTTCATCTCACAATACCGCTGAACCAAAGTATGACATGCTGGTAGGTAGTATGACTTGTATCGCCCACAACTCACTTGTGTTCTACTCGTGCATATGACATCAGCGCATAAAACCAGGCTCGGATGCCCTTTGTTGGGGAGCGTAGTAATTTCAAAAATTTTCCTCACGATCACGCAAGACCATGGTGATGGCATAGCAGCGAGAGGAAGAGTGTCGTCCACGTACCCTCGTGAACCGAAAGCGGAGCGTTATAACAACAGCGGTTGATGTAGTCGTGCGTCTTCACGACCCGACCGATCAAGCACCGAGCGTCGGCACCTCCGAGTTACGCACCGTTCAGCTCGATGGCGATCCCGGACTCCGATCCAGCAAAGTGTCGAGGATGAGTTCCGTCGACCTGACGGCGTGGTGGCGATGATGATGCTCCACCGGCGCGGGCTTCGCCTAAGCTCATGACGATATGACTTCTCCAGCGGGGCTTCACCTAAGCTCATGACGATATGACCGAGGTGGAATATGGTGGAAGGGGCACGCGCTGCGGCTAAGGAAGATCCGTAGATCAACTTGTGTGTCATGGGGTGCCCTCTGCCCTGTATATAAAGGAGGGAAGGGGAGGGGCTGGCGGCCACCTATGGCTGCGCTGGGAGTCCTACTCCCCCAGGAGTAAGATTCCCCCAATCCTAGTCCAACTAGGGTTTGACCAAGGGAGAGGGAGAGAGGCGCCACCTTCTCCTAATCCTAATAGGACTAGGGAAGGGGAAGGCTGCGACCAGCATATGGCCCCTTTTCTCTTTCCCTTAAGGCCCATCAAGGCCCATTGACTCCCCGGGAGGTTCGGTAACCCCGGTACTCGGTAAAATTCCCAATTTCACGGAGTGATTCGGAATCAAACATAGGCTTCAATATATCAATCTTTATGTCTCGACCATTTGAGACTCCTCGTCATGTCCGTGATCTCATCGGGACTCGAACAACCTTGGTACATCAATATCATATAAACTCATAATAAGCATCATCGAAGCGTTAAGCGTGCGGACCCTACGGGTTCGAGAACTATGTAGACATGACCGAGACACCTCTCGGTCAATAACCAATAAGCGGGACCTGGATGCCCATATTGGTTCCTACATATTCTCTGAAGATCTTTATCGGTCGGACCGCATAACAACATCGTTGTTCCCTTTGTCATCGGTATGTTACTTGCGAGATTGATCGTCGGTATCAATACCTAGTTCAATCTCGTTCTTGGCAAGTCTCTTTTCTCGTTCCGTAATACATCATCTCACAACTAACACATTTAGTTGCAATGCTTGCAAGGCTTATGTGATGTGCATTACCGAGAGGGCCGAGATACCTCTCAGAGCAATCGGAGTGACAAATCCTAATCTCGAAATATGCCAACCCAACATGTACCTTGGAGACACACTGTAATGTACCTTTATAATCACCCGATTCGTTGTGGCGTTTGGTAGCACCAAAGTGTTCCTCGGGCAAGCAGGAGTTGCATAATCTCATAGTCATAGGAACATGTATAAGTCATGAAGAAAAGCACTAGCAACAAACTATACGATCAGGTGCTATGCTAATGGAATGGGTCATGTCAATCAGATCATTCAACTAATGATGTGATCCCATTAATCAAATAACAACTCCTTGTTCATGGTTAGGAAACATAACCATCTTTGATTAACGAGCTAGTCAAGTAGAGGCATACTAGTGACACTCTGTAGGTTTATGTATTCACACATGTATTATGTTTCGGTTAATACAATTCTAGCATGAATAATAAACATTTATCATGATATAAGAAATAAATAATAACATTTATTATTGCCTCTAGGGCATATTTCCTTGATCTCCCACTTGCACTAGAGTCAATAATCTAGATTACACGGTAATGATTCTAACACCCATGGAGTCTTGGTGCTGATCATGTTTTGCTCGTGGAAGAGGCTTAGTCAGCAGTGCGCAACATTCAGATCCGTATGTATCTTGCATATCTCTATGTCTCCCACGGACCAAATCCGGATGGAGTTAGGCGTCTTTTGATGTGCTTGGTTCTCTTGTGAAATCTGGATTCCTTTGCCAAGGCAATTGCACGATATTGTCACAAAAGATTTTCATTGGACCCGATACACTAGGTACAACACCTAGATGGGATATGAACTCCTTCATCAGACTCCTTCATTAGCTGCTTCGAAGCAGCTATGTACTCAACTTCACATGTAGATCCATAGCGGCGCTTTGTTTGGAACTGCACCAATGACAGCTCCACCGTTTAATGTAAATCGTATCCGGTTTGCGATTTAGAATCGTCCGGATCGAGTGTCAAAACTTGCATCGGCGTAACCGTTCTGACGAGCTCTTTGTCACCGCCATAAATGAGAAACATATCCTTAGTTCTTCTCAAGTACTTAAGGATGTTCTTGACCGCTGTCGATGATCCACTCTGGATTACTTTGGTACTGCACTGCTAAACTTCTGACAAGGCACACATCAGGTGCAGTACACAGCATTGCATACATGATAGAGCCTATGGCTGAAGCATAGGGAACATCTTTCATTTTCTCTCTATCTTCTGCGGTGGTGGGCATTGAGTCTTACTCAATTTCACACCTTATAATACCGGCAAGAACCCTTTCTTTGCTGATCCATTTGAACTTTTCAAAACTTTATCAAGGTATGTGCTTTGTGAAAGTCCTATTAAGCGTCTTGATCTATCTCTATAGATCTTAATGCCCAATATGTAAGCAGCTTCACGAGGTCTTTCATCGAAAACTTTTATTCAAGTATCCTTTATGCTATCAGAAATTCTATATCATTTCCGATCAATAATATGTCATCCACATATAATATCGAGAATGCTCTGAGCTCCACTCACTTTCTTGTAAATCTGAGGCTTCTCCAAAAGTCATATAAAACCAAATCTTTGATCACACTATCAAAGCGTTTATTCCAACTCGAGAGGCTTGCACCAGTCCATAAATGGATCGTTGGAGCTTGCACACTTTGTTAGCTCCTTTGGATCGACAAAACCTTCTGGTTGCATCATATACAACTCTTCTTCCAGAAATCCATTCAGGAATGCAGTTTTAACATCCATTTGCCAAATTTCATAATCATAAAATCGGCAATTGCTAACATGATTGAGACGGACTTAAGCATCGCTTCTGGTGAGAAGGTCTCATCGTAGTCAATCCCTTGAACTTGTCGAAAACCTTTTGCAACAAGTCGAGCTTTATAAACGATAACATTACCATCAGCGTCAGTCTTCTTCTTGAAGATCCATTTATTCTCAATTGCTTGCCGATCATCGGGCAAGTCAACCAAAATCCATACTTTGTTCTCATACATGGATCCCATCTCAGATTTCATGGCCTCAAGCCATTTTGTGGAATCTGGGCTCACCATCGCTTCTTCATAGTTCGTAGGTTCATCATGTTCGATAACATGACTTCCAAAATAGGATTACCGTACCACTCAGTGCGGATCTTGCTCTGGTTGATCTCTGAAGTTACTGTAGAAACTTGATCTGAAGTTTCATGATCATCATCATTAGCTTCCTCCTATTTGGTGTAGGTGTCACGAAACTGTTTTACTGTGATGTACTACTTCTCAATAAGGGAGTAGATACGATTATCTCATCAAGTTCTACTTTCCTCCCTCACTTCTTTCGTGAAACTCTTTCTCAAAAGTTTCGAATTTAGCAACAAAATCTTGCCTTGGATCTGTGATAGAAGGTGTACCCAACTGTCTCCTTTGGGTATCCTATGAAGACACATTTCTCCGATTTGGGTTCGAGCTTATCAGGTTGAAGCTTTTTCACATAAGCATCGCAGCCCCAAACTTTCAAAAGCGACAACTTTGGTTTCTTGCCAAACCACAGTTCATAAGGCGTCGTCTCAGCAGTTTAGATGGTGCCCTATTTAAAGTGAATGTAGCCGTCTCTAAAGCATAACCCCAAAGCGATAGCGGTAAATCAGTAAGAGACATCATAGATCGCACCATATCTAATAAAATGCGATTCGACGTTCGGACACACCATTACGTTGTGGTGTTCGGTGGCGTAAGTTGCGAAACTATTCCGCATTGTTTCAAATGTAGGCCAAACTTCGTAACTCAAATATTCTCCTCCACGATCAGATCGTAGAAACTTTATTTTCTTGTTACGATGATTTTCCACTTCACTCTGAAATTCTTTGAACTTTTCAAATGTTTCAGACTTGTGTTTCATTAAGTAGATATACCCATATCTGCTCAAATCATCTGTGAAGGTGAGAAAATAACGATATCCATACGAGCCTCAACATTCATTGGACCACATACATCGGTATGTATGATTTCCAATAAATCTGTTGCTCTCTCCATAGTTCGGAGAGCGGTGTTTTAGTCATCTTGCCCATAAGGCACGGTTACATAAGTGCCAAGTGATTCATAATCAAGTGACTCCAAAGTCCATCGGCATGGAGTTTCTTCATGCGTTTACACCGATATGACCTAAGCGGCGATTGCCACAAATAAGTTGCACCATCATTATCAACTCTGCATCTTTTGGTTTCAACATTATGAATATGTGTATCACTACTATCAAGATTAAGTAAAACAAACCATTCTTCAATGGTGCATGACCATAAAGATATTATTCATATAAATAGAACAACCATTATTCTCGATTTAAATGAATAACCGTCTACGCATCAAACAAGATCCAGATATAATGTTCATGCTCAGCGATGGTACTAAATAACAATTATTTAGGTCTAATACTAATCCGAAGGTAGATGTAGAGGTAGCGTGCCGATTGCGATCACATCGACTTTGGAACCATTTCCCAGCGCATCGTCACCTCGTCCTTAGCCAATCTTGGCAATCCGTAGCCCTGTTTGAGTTGCAAATATTAGCAGAACCGGTATCAAATACCAGTGCTCTGCGAGTATTAGTAAGGTACACATCAATAACAAGTATATCACATATACCTTTGTTAACCTTGCCATCCTTCTTATCCGCCAAATACTTGGGGCAGTTCCGCTTCGATGACCAGCACTGCTTGCAATAGAAGCACTCAGTTTCGAGGCTTAGGACCAGACTTGGGTTTCTTCTCTTGATCGACAACTTGCTTGCCGCTCTTTTGAAGTTTCCTTTTCTTTCCTTTGCCCTTTTCTTGAAACTAGTGGTTTTGTTAACCATCAACACTTGATGCTCCTTTTGATTTCTACCTCCATGACTTTCGGCATCGCGAAGAGCTCGGGCATAGTTTTGGTCATCCCTTGCATATTATAGTTCATCACGAAGCTCTTGTAGCTTGGTGGCGATGATTGGAGAATTCATCAATGGCGCAATCATCCGGAAGATTAACTCCAGTTGAATCAAGTGATTGTTATATCCGGACATTACGAGTATATGCTCCTTGTGAACCATTCTCCTCCATCTTACAGCTATAGAACTTATTGGAACTTCATATCTCTCAATCCGGGCATTACGCTTGGAATATTAACTTCAACTCTGGAACATCTCATATGCTCCATGGTGTTCAAAGCGACGTTGAAGTCGGTTCTAAGCCGTAAAGCATGGCACCTTGAACTATAGAGTAGTCATCGACTTTGCTTTGCGGGCGTTCACAACTTACGGCGCAGCCCTTACACAGGCACGGCACCTAACGGTGCTTCGGGGCGTAATTCTTCATGCAGCAATAAGGATAATCCTCAAATTACGGACCCAGTCCGTGTAATTGCTACCATCATCTTTCAACTTTGCTTTCTCAAGGCGCATTAAAATTCAACGGAACAACGCACGAGCCATCTATCTACACATCATAGACAAGCAAGATACTATCGGTACTAAGTTCATGATAAATTTAAGTTCAATTAATCATATTACTTAAGAACTCCCACTTAGAAAAATATCCTCAATTCTCTAAGTGATTGCGTGATCCATATCAACTACACCATGACCGATCATCACGTGTGATGGAGTAGTTTCAATGGTGAACATCAATATGTTGATCATATCTACTATATGATTCACGCTCGACCTTCGGTCTCCGTGTTCGAGGTCATATCTTATATGCATAGCTCGTCAAGTATAACTTTGAGTATTCGCGTGTGCAACTGTTTTGCACCGTTGTATTTGAGCGTAGAGCCTATCACACCCGATCATCACGTGGTGTCTCGGCACGAAGAACTTTCATAGCGGTGCATACTCGGGAGAACACTTCTTGATAATTTAGTAAGGGATCATCTTATAATGCTACCGTCAATCAAAGCAAAATAAGATGCATAAAGGATTAACATCACATGCAATCAATATAAGTGATATGATATGGCCATCATCATCTTGTGCTTGTGATCTCCATCTCGAAGCACCGTCATGATCACCATCGTCACCGGTAGCGACACCTTGATCTCCATCGTAGCATCGTTGTCGTCTCGCCAACTATTGCTTCTCGACTATCGCTACTGCTTAGTGATAAAGTAAAGCAATTACATGGCGTTGCATTTCATACAATAAGCGACAACCATATGGCTCCTGCCGATTGCCGATAACTTCGGTTACAAAACATGATCATCTCATACAATAAAATATAGCATCACGTCTTGACCATATCACATCACAACATGCCTGCAAAAACAAGTTAGGCGTCCTCTACTTTGTTGTTGCAAGTTTTACGTGGCTGCTACGGGCTGAGCAAGAACCGTTCTTACCTCGCATCAAAACCACAGCGATACTTCGTCAAATAGACTCCGTTTAACCTTCTCAAGGACGGGCGTATGCTTTTCAGTTCAACTAAAGTGAGAGAGCAGAGACACCCGCGGTCACCTTTAAGCAGCGAGTGCTCACGGCGGTGAAACCAGTCTCGCGTAAGCGTCTGGCGTAATGTCGGTCCGGGCGCTTCATCTCACAATACCGCTGAACCAAAGTATGACATGCTGGTAGGTAGTATGACTTATATCGCCCACAACTCACTTGTGTTCTACTCGTGCATATGACATCAGCGCATAAAACCAGGCTCGGATGCCCTTTGTTGGGGAGCGTAGTAATTTCAAAAATTTTCCTCACGATCACGCAAGACCATGGTGATGGCATAGCAGCGAGAGGAAGAGTGTCGTCCACGTACCCTCGTGAGACCGAAGCGGGCGTTATAACATAGCGTTGATGTAGTCGTGCGTCTTCACGACCCGACCGATCAAGCACCGAGCGTCGGCACCTCCGAGTTCTGCACGTTCAGCTCGATGGCGATCCCGGACTCCGATCCAGCAAAGTGTTGAGGATGAGTTCCGTCGACCGACGGCGTGGTGGCGATGATGATGCTCCACCGGCGCGGGCTTCGCCTAAGCTCGCGACGATATGACTTCTCCGCGCGGGGCTTCACCTAAGCTCATGACGATATGACCGAGGTGGAATATGGTGGAAGGGGCACCGCTGCAGCTAAGAAAGATCCGTAGATCAACTTGTGTGTCATGGGGTGCCCCTGCCCTGTATATAAAGGAGGGAAGGGAGGGGCTGGCCGGCCACCTATGGCTGCGCTGGAGTCCTACTCCCACGGGGTAGATTCCCCCAATCCTAGTCCAACTAGGGTTTGACCAAGGAGAGAGAGAGAGGCGCCACCCCTTCTCCTAATCCTAATAGGACTAGGGAAGGGGAAGGCTGCGACCAGCATATGGCCCCTTTTTCTCTTTCCCTTAAGGCCCATCAAGGCCCATTGACTCCCGGGAGGTTCGGTAACCCCGGTACTCGGTAAAATTCCCAATTTCACGGAGTGATTCGGAGTCAAACATAGGCTTCAATATATCAATCTTTATGTCTCGACCATTTGAGACTCCTCGTCATGTCCGTGATCTCATCGGGACTCGAACAACCTTGGTACATCAATATCATATAAACTCATAATAAGCATCATCGAAGCGTTAAGCGTGCGGACCCTACGGGTTCGAGAACTATGTAGACATGGCCGAGACACCTCTCGGTCAATAACCAATAAGCGGGACCTGGATGCCCATATTGGTTCCTACATATTCTCTGAAGATCTTTATCGGTCGGACCGCATAACAACATCGTTGTTCCCTTTGTCATCGGTATGT